>LGRX02035170.1:10096-21189 GCA_001247695.2 Cymbomonas tetramitiformis | reverse complement strand
AGCCATTCCCATGTCCCCAGACCTAAGCCCCCCACCCATCTACGCCCACACTGGCCTGTGCAGAGGTCGGGCCAAGCCGGGCCCCGCCAGCCATTCCCATGTCCCCAGACCTAAGCCCCCACCATCTGCGCCCACACTGGCCTGTGCAGAGAGGGTCGGGCCAAGCCGGGCCTGTGTTCCCATGTCCCCAGACCTAAGCCCCCCACCCATCTACGCCCACACTGGCTGTGGCCAGAGGTCGAGGTCAAGCCAGGCCGCCAGCCATTCCACGCCTCCAGACCTAAGCCCCCACCCATCTACGCCCCACACTGGCCTGTGCAGAAATTCAAAGACCCAAGCCGGGCCCCGCCAGCCATTCCCGCCTCAGACCTACAGCCCCCACCCATCTACGCCCACACACTGGCCTGTGCAGAGGGTCGGGCCAAGCCGGGCCGCAGCCATTCCCATGTCCCCAGAGCTAAGCCCCCCACCATCTACGCCCACACTGGCCTGTGCAGAGGTCAGGCCAAGCTGGGCCCCGCCAGCCATTCCCACGATTACGGAGCCGTGCCTCCCATCAAACCGTCCCTCCTGCCCGGCCTGCGTTACATAGGCCGTCTTGTCAACGGCGTCCTCCCAAGCCCCATCCATCAGCGCCGACCTCTTCACTTGCACTCCGCTGGGACCCCTCTCCCCCCACGGGCAGGGAGGGATCCACATGTGATCACCTCGAAAGGCTGCTGACGGAAGAGTCGTCGGCTAATGCAGAGAATGAGGAGGCAGTTGGCGGGATGCCCCTCCTTGCTGGACGCACCTCAATTGACGTAAAGTCAAGCTGTGCAGTCCGTCCGCATCGGCTTGCCAGGCCGATGTCTATAATAAGGGCGACAAGTGGCGGCGCATCTGGATCTCCGCTGAAGTCGTCCACGCAGCCCTCCAGCCTCGCCTGCCAGCCTCCATGCCAGCTCGCCAGCTCAGAACTAGGCACCCTGACACAACCGTCCATTCTCCGCTGTGGCTGCCAAGTGGCGCCCCGCATGCATTGTCTCGACGCGAGCGCCCAATACATCGTGCCCGCATGCTCACACGCATGAGGGATTCCCCTGAAAAGTGGAGTGCGCAGCCACAAGCACCGCCACGTGATACATGCTGGAAGCCACAGTACCTGCACTGCTGTCCTAGAGAGGAAGGAGGTGTGGCCTTCGATGGTCACCACACAAATTCGATCCCCTCCTTCACCCACAGCAGGCAGTACCTGCACCTCGATGTGCGGCTGGGATATCCTGCACACACTCCATGGACGGCCACGTCAGCAAAATCTGTCTGCAGCCCTGGCACTTTAGGCTACGGACCAAGGACACTGAATCACAGCAGCCTCCCCTCAACCTTCAGTTGTGCTGGGACAGACTATTTTAAACACAGCAACAACGGGCGCTGAACACCGACTAAAGCACTTGCATGAGCGTACGCCAGTGGCAGAGGACGAGGCTTGCCTTGTCCACCTCCGCTAGATCCGGCAATCCTGCTGCGCCGCATTACGGCGAATGGCAAGCCGGGTATGCGGGACCAATGAGGCGCATCGGTCATACCGGGCATGCGGGACCAAGGAGGCGCATCGATCATACCGGGCAGGCGGGACCAATGAGGCGCATCGGTCCTTACCGGGCATGCGGGACCAATGAGCGCATCGCATACCGGGCATCGGGACCAATGGCGGTCATACCGGGCATGCGGGACCAATGAGGCGCATCGGTCATACCGGGCATGCGGGACCAAGGAGGCGCATCGATCATACCGGGCAGGCGGGACCAATGAGGCGCATCGGTCATACCGGACATGCGTGGCACAAGGGGCGCAACCGGCAAAGCGATCACACGCGCTCATTGCTCTAAATGTGAGTCGTGGTTATTCTTGGGCCACAAGATTATGCTCGCTACGGCGCGGAATTGTTACATGTTGCCTGAGATACTGAGCGCTTCATAAGCATGATCACTTATGAGACGATCAAAATATGGCAGCACGCCCCCTACCCCCGGAAATGCGGTAAAATAGGGCTCAGTCTGGACTTGAGTGGGGAATGCGGTAAAATAGGGCTCAGTCTGGACTTGTGTGGGGAATGAGGATAAAATAGGGCTCAGTCTGGACTTGAGTGGGAATGCGGTAAAATAGGGCTCAGTCTGGACTTGAGTGGGGAATGCGGTAAAATAGGGCTCAGTCGGGACTTGAGTGGGGGAATGCGGTAAAATAGGGCTCAGTCTGGACTTGAGTGGGAAATGCGGTAAAATAGGGCTCAGTCTGGACTTGTGTGGGAAATGCGGTAAAATAGGGCTCAGGCTGGACTTGAGTGGGAATGCGGTAAATAGGGCTCAGTCTGGACTTGAGTGGGAAATGCGGTAAAATAGGGCTCAGTCTGGACTTGAGTGGGGAATGCGGTAAAATAGGGCTCAGTCGGGACTTGAGTGGGAAATGCGGTAAAATAGGGCTCAGTCTGGACTTGAGGAAGTAGCTCCTGCGCGTGCACAGATGTTCCGCAGCATCCAGCGTGCATGCGCCCACGCCTTAAGCGTGCCGTTCACCCACCACAGGCCATACATGCACTTGCCACCTGCCGCCCTAAGGAATGAAGAGGCACCTGTAGAGCACCGTCAGGACGGAGCACCCGCACCCAACGAGGATGCCGTACTCCAAGCTCCACAGGCATGCCACGAAGGTGGGTATGTAGGCTCCAAACAGCTCGACCGGCATGTTTCTCCATAGCTCCTGCGGCCCTCTCCCCTCTCAAGCAGCAGCTGTCACCCAAACTGCAATCCTAGCTCCTGCGGCCCTCTCCCCTCTCAAGCAGCAGCTATCACCCAAACTGCAATTCTAGCTCCTGGACCTCTCCCCCTCAAGCAGCAGCTATCACCCAAACTGCAATTCTAGCTCCTGCGGCCCTCTCCCCCCTCAAGCAGCAGCTGTCACCCAAACTGCGATCCTCCCTCAAATGTAGATACATGGGCCACTACAAGAATGCCGACCGAGTTGTCCGGACACGAGGGATACACGGGCCACTATCTGCAGATACACGGGCCCCTATCTGCAGATACACGGGCCCCTATCTGCAGATACATGGGCCACTACAACAATGCCGACCGAGGTGTCCGGACACGAGGGATACACGGGCCACTATCTGCAGATACACGGGCCCCTATCTGTAGATCATGAGCCACTACAACAATGCCGACCGAGTTGTCCGGACACGAGGGATACACGGGCCACTATCTGCAGATACACGGGCCACTATCTGCAGATACATGGGCCCCTATCTGCAGATACACGGGCCCCTATCTGTAGATACATGGGCCACTACAAGAATGCCGACCGAGTTGTCCGGACACGAGGGATACACGGGCCACTATCTGCAGATACATGGCCCACGGAGGTGACGCCTGCAGCTGGGTGGCACCTGCCTCGCCACAACACAGAGGGGGGCCTGTCAGTCAGAGGTCGCGCAGCAGATTGAAAGCCAGGGTCCGGGCGGGCCGCGCACCAGGGGTATGTCCAGCTTCGGCATGGTGAGCACTGCTGGGATGATAATGGCGGCGAGCGCTGTCTTCGGAATGTATTGTATCAACGGGGTCAATACGTACAATGCAAAGATCACCACCCCGGATGTCACCATACCGCCCATGGGCGTGCGCACTCCTGCGCCCGCGGCCCGCGACGTGCCCTCGGATGCTGCTCCGGTCTCCGCCGCGCGCTCCACACGGCCGCCGCCAGGAGCCTGCCCGCATCTGTGAAGCTGCTGGAATGCGAGTAGCGCGCAATTCGAGTACAGGGAGCAGCTTGCGTCCGTATTGCGGGCGACGAGATGCAGTGTGAATCAAATCCGGCCAGTTGCACTTTCCGATTCCATCACTGCAAATATTGGATTAGAGGAAAAGATAGCATGTGTTGCAGTATTGCAGATATTTGCGTGAGATTGAAAATAAATGGGGCATACAAAGTTTTCTTGAAACATGTTGGTGCAATTTGTGAACAGCGTCTTTGAATATGCGATGCAGGCCAGCGCGCGCCGGGTGACCAGCAGAGCACCAGGGCAGGCCAGCGTGAGCGCCCACGTGGACACGCCATGACGCATCACCTCAACCGCATGACGGATGCCCCGGTAGGAAGCAGGCAAATAAGTAGCTGGCAGGGAGAGGCACCAACCGGAAGATGAGTTGACTGCTGTGCGACTGAAGCTTCCTGGTGTGGCCCACCCCGCGCCGCCGTATGCCCGAGCCGCTCAGCCCGCACCACTCCACGCCCAGCAGAAGTGCTGACTGTCACAGGACCACGAGGGGTGTTGTGAGGGGTACGAGGTAGCAGGGGTACGCTGGGGGGCCGCTGCATGGGACACCTGTCACTGGATATGATGAAAAAAAGGATGACAGAATGTTGATGCCGCCGATAGCGATCAGCTCCTGAGAGCAATCCGCCCGCCCCCAGCCCGCACTCCTCTCACGGCTCGCGGCAAGCTGGGACGAAAGTGCGGCCGCCAGACTCGCTGGCTGGCTGTCCATTTCGGATGCAGTGGCGTACTCTGCGGTATGCACTCCCTTTCTAGTGCCACGATTCACACACACAATGTATGTCATACTCATCTACATCAGAGGCCTAAAGAGGAGTCATCCAGTAAACTTGCCCGGTGTGCACCAATCAAGTGCATGGAAAGCAGGCAGGCTCTCGAGATGCCCGGTGTGCACCAAGCTAGGCCAGAGCCTGGGAAGCGCGCGGCTTCTGCGCCGCGGCCCTAGGCCTGACGTCCCTCCGAAACCCGAACCAGGGAGGACTGTCCAGTGACACAACACAAGGTCGTCCACAGCCAACATGCGGGCGACTAGAAGAGACAAGTCGGATGCAGATCTCACCCGACAACGACAATGAGCCGGCGACCTTCAGGATGAGCCAGGTATCGAGCACGCGCTGAGCGAGGGATTCAAAGAGAAGCACAAAGTGTTCGAGCCCGTGCGTTTCTGCTCCAAGCCCGCCGTGGCACAAGTGCTGCCGCTCTGGGGCGCGGGCAAGCGCGGCAGGGGAAGCCTCCGAACCTGCGAGCCGTCGACCTTGTAGTTGTTGGTCTTGGCGAAGGATTTGGCAATGGCAATGTTCTCTAGGAAGCCGATGCACCCTATGATGACTGCAGACACCGCCAGGCGCGCGTCCTGCCAGACAACCAAGGCTCGCTCACTGTGCCAAACCAATCAAGGGAAGCTGCACAGCTGCAGCAAATCTTGCTTTGTCGTGATACCTCGCACACACACGTGCGAGCCTCAGAATCGACTTCGCCGGCGCACAAGGCGCCCGGTTCAAAGCACTGTCCATTTCCAGCGTCAAGCCTGGGGCGAGATGAACGGCTCTGGGGAATCCATGTGCAGCGCCCGAACACCGGGCCGAGGAGGGCGCGGGCCGATGCACACAAAGCCGGGCCAGCTCGGGCACTGGAGAGAAAGTCCTACCTTCTTAAAGTCTGGGATCCCGGGCGCAGGCAGCCCCGAGACGATGTTCTCAGGCCGCGGGATATCCCAACCTGCGAGGCACAGATATGTCAGAAGACAGCCCCTCCTGCCAAGTACACCCACTCGTGCCAGCCCGTAAAATATCCCATTTGACAAGGCGCGGCCACAAGTCCCACTCCTGGGTTTCCTTCGCTGAAGCACTGTGTTGGGAGCGGAGTGCTCCCGCGCGGCGCAGTGGGCCAGGCGGGGCCCAGGGCTGCACCCTACTCGCCGCCCTTCCAGATCGCCTCGAGTACCGCAGTAAGCCCCCGGCACCTTCAGGCCTCGCACTTGCGTTTGCGCGGCTGACGTCAGCTCTGCGCAACCGAACTTCCGGCACTCCGCTGCGACCTCCGCATCTCGTGCCGTGCAATGCTCGTGGTGGGGACGCGGGCTCTCAGCTCTGTTCAAGGTCAATCGCACCTTGCTCAGTGCCGATGTAACACACGCAGAACGTGATCACAACTATGATGGCGTTGCGACCCAGCGAGACGGCTGCAGCAATCGAGTTGCCCGGGAACGTAGGTTTGGCTCTGCGAGGATGCACCGACAGTGCCTTGTAGTGGTGAGGATCTAAAAGATGGTCCTCGTCTTCGGCGCGAGGCGACAGGCGCACACGTCCGCCGAGGTGGCAGACTGAGAGCGCGCAGGGAGCAGGACGCGCGCTGCCTGGGCGACCCTCGGCGGACAAGGCAGCAGCGCGTGGCGCACGAAGTACACCGGTGGATATTCCGTCAATTAAGACTTTTTCCTTCGACTTCTTTGCTGCGAGCGACGAGGACCAGGCGTGTCGATGGTGTGCTGGTTTGCAGCTTGCAAAAGGGATGGCGAAAGCGGCGCCTGCGCCTGTTAGTAAGTTTCGATAGTTGCGAAGCTTGTTCCAGCACACCGTTGACGGGTGTGAAGAGCACGTGACTCGAGCTCGCACCTTTTCATCGCCTCCAGCAGGAGGAGGGAGCACACGCCGACTCCCGCCACTGACAGTGACGCGCTATCAATCTTGGATACCATGTCGATGATTCCTCCAGTGAAAGTGTGCCGGCAGTGGTCCGTCATACCGATCAATTTCGGAAGTTGCTCGACCGTGATGGAGAGTGCCGCCGCGGCGATAAATCCCTCCAGCACCGTGTTACTGATGAACTCCACAACGAAGCCCGCCCCCAGAGCCCCAAGGAGCAGCTGAAAGCATCCTGCCGATGTCGCCACACACTACGCCACGCTTCAGGGCACAAGACTGGGCAATACCACTGTGTTGAACGAGCACCCATCGCTGGACATTGCGAGAACACCCATCGCTGAACATTGCGAGAGGCAGCGCACCAGACAGGAAGGTCAGGGACAGCGCGATATCGATACAGTCGTCATAGTTTTCATTCATATCCTCATCTATCGAGACGCAGCCCTGTATTCGGACAACAATACAATAGTGTTACAGTAAAAAGAGGGTGACCAAGCCGCAAACCAACAGTGCCGTTCTGGAGGGTGAAACAGTTCCTACAATGATAAGACTCGAGATGTAAGCTCACGTGGACGCGGAGTTAAAGTACCTGCATAGGAGCTGCGGCGCCTACAAGTGTGGACATGATGGCAGTCGGTCCAACAGTGATGTCCTTGGCCGTTCCCAAGAAACAGTACACCAGCGGACCGATATAGCCAGCATAGAGACCGTATGGATATGGCAAGCTCGCGAGGCTGGCATATGCCAGGGCCTGGGTCAGGGACACAACTTGAACGCTCAATCGCAGCTTCAGATTGAATCATTAGTTTTGAAGAAATAATGTCAGCACATACGTCCAACGAAGGCAGAGTTGGACGACTGAGTGGTGTGCCACGAACGTTTGGCAGGGCACTGCACAAGCCTTCAGACTGAAGCCGCGGACCAACTGAGGTTGTGAGCGGAAACCATGCAAGTAAGTTTTTGCTGACAAAGAACACAACTTGACGAGAAGAGATGTTTTGGCTTTCTGTGATATTGAGGAGATCCAGCAGGTGAAGCTCAAGCTGTACTGAAATTTGAAACTTTGAACGAATGAAACTGCTGAATTTTGCGAGGGGAGACTTTTGAGCCTTGCGACCTGAGGAACGAGAAGCAAGGCGACCGTGAGCCCCGCAACTGCGTCGCCACGTGCGTCTTCCAAGCTGCAGAGACAGGCTTGACCATCAGCAGTCCTCAACAGTTCAGCCAGATAAGAGGACTGCAAGTGAGATTTTCATTTGCGAGTCGTCTTATTCTTCTACGCATGCAACGGCTCCTGTTTTGTTGAAGCGGCGTCAACCCGAAGAAAGCCGAGCGTTGGAGGCAAACCGGTACCAACACTCCGTAGTCCTGAGATTAAAGCGCGCATTTATTACCTGTAGCGGGGAAGCCATTGAAGAATCGGAAAACATTTTGAAGTTTCCACTTTCATGCTGCAGGAATATCTTTTAAGTTTTGTACCGTTTTCCTCATCAGCTGAGTTCGGGTCGACACACATCGGAAATAGCGTATCCGCCAAGCTTGTGCGGTATCCAGCCCTTCTATCCTACTCTTTCACGAGATATCGGAGATAAAAATCACCTCGTGGATGCGTATGACCATGGGCGTGGGAAATTGCAAAGTTCATCTTGGTCCATACAACACACTTGCTTATCTCTGGCGTTTTGAAAAGCTCCGGTCTCTTGTTGAAACGTTGCCGCTGCTATCCTTAATCTTATCATATACAGTGTCACTGTGACACTGTATCGTATGCTATGGCGCTATCAGGAATCACGATGCTTGTTGTTGTGGATGTCGCTCGGGCTGTCGCTGTCGATGTCGCTGTCGCTCGGCTGTGTCACAGTATCATAAATTCATATCTCAGTTCATCGGTAGCGGTAGCTCTAGGACTAGCGGTGTCACTGCCGATGCTGTCGGTGATGAGCTGCTCGTGCTGAGTGCTCAGATCCAGAGGTGCGTAGCTCAGATCTGTCATGTCGCATCGAAAGAATAGAGTTGAACGCGAACGATGATGACAGTTGACACATCGACATGCCGATGATGATGACTAATATTTTTATTATCCCGGACGGCCCAAATCGGCCCCCGGCTACCAAATAATTTACGGTGTCTCCTACCCCTACGATGATGACAGTTGACACATCGACATGCCGATGATGATGACACAACACACATCGACATGAGCAGGACCTGACGACCTGACCTTTAGCTTTGCATAGTCCATAAATGTTACTAGGCGGATCGATCTCAAAAAGAGATCTCCACTAGGCCATCTGACCGTAGGATCATGTGCGCGACAGTGCTTCGCTTTTTGCTTCCCAGCATGCCATGCCATAACGCGAGGGTGGCGTCGCGATAAATGTACGCGACTGCAGTGACACTGTCATCGTTAGCGTCTGGCGATCGTGAGATCGGAAGTTCGTCTGTGTCGCCCGTTGGGATTCGCGCTTTGCTGCTGCTGCTGCTGCCGATTAAGTACTAGGCGCTGTCGATCACAAATATGCGATCTCCACTAGGCGTCGATCTTTTTGGACAGCACGATTAATTACCATGCGATGTTAACATGGATATCGCCATTACATCATCTGACCGCAGGATCATGTGTGCGACAGTGCTTCGCTTTTTGCTTCCCAGCATGCCATGCCATAACGCGTGGGTGGCGTCGTGGTACATACACGCGACTGTTGTGGCACTGTCATCGCTAGCGTCTGTATATCGTCAGATCGTTAATTCGACTGCGTCGTTCGTTGGGATTCGAGCTTTGCTGCTGCTGCTGCTGCTGATTAAGGTACTAGGCGCTGTCGATCACAAATATGCGATCTCCACTAGGCGTCGATCTTTTTGGACAGCACGATTAATTACCATGCGATGTTAACATGGATATCGCCATTACATCATATGACCGCAGGATCATGTGCGCGACAGTGCTTTGCTTTTTGCTTCCCAGCATGCCATGCCATAACGCGTGGGTGGCGTCGTGGTACATACACGCGACTGTTGTGGCACTGTCATCGTTAGCGTCTGGCGATCGTGAGATGGAACATTCGACTGTATCGCCCGTTGGGATTCGAGCTTTGCTGCTGCTGCTGCTGCTGCTGATTGACTAAGGTAAGGTACTAGGCCCGGTCGATCTTAAATTAAGATCTCCACTAGGCGCATCTGACGGTGGATGGGATTATTTATCTTGCCGACGTGGCGCACTCGAGAGATCCGAACATGAACATCGAGTCTGCCATTCCATTAATGATTTGACATTTCTCGATCCTCGCGTCTGCTATGCAATGTAAAAGCGAATCTATCTGATTTCCGAACATCGCGTCGGCCATGCGATGTTTAAATCATTTTCGCCATTACATCATATGACCGCAGGATCATGTGCGCGACAGTGCTTTGCCTTTTGCTTCCCAGCATGCCATGCCATAACGCGTGGGTGGCGTCGCGATAAATGTACGCGACTGCAGTGGCACTGTCATCGTTAGCGCCTGGCGATCGTGAGATGAAACATTCGACTGTATCGCCCGTTGGGATTCGAGCTTTGCTGCTGCTGCTGCTGCTGCTGCTGCTGATTGACTAAGGTACTAGGCGCTGTCGATCACAAATATGCGATCTCCACTAGGCGTCGATCTATTTGGACAGCACAATTAATTACCATGCGATGTTAACACGGATATCGCCATCACATCATATGACCGCAGGATCATGTGCGCGACAGTGCTTTGCTTTTTGCTTCCCAGCAAGCCATGCCATAACGCGTGGGTGGCGTCGTGGTACATACACGCGACTGTTGTGGCACTGTCATCGTTGGCGTCTGGCGATCGTGAGATGGAAAATTCGACTGTACCGCCCGTTGGGATTCGAGCTTTGCTGCTGCTGCTGCTGCTGCTGATTGACTAAGGTAAGGTAAGGTAATTTGGTTTGGGTGAAGATTATAAAGGTCAAAGGTAGGTAATACCGGAATATCCAAGTACTCTAGATATCAGAAAGTCCCGTACTCGTGTGGATAAACTGTATAAGATAAATAAACCCTAAGCTAGATATACCCGGAACGGTCTCGGACGGTCTCGGTGTCTAGCCTACCTGTGACACAGCGAGTGTCACAGTACGAACCTACAGATCAGTCAGTAGTCCAGTGTTGGTCCTAGGAATCTGTCATAGGGGCCTGCACCGGGACTCCCAGTCAGGGCTGCCTATACAGATTTCAGCAGGTAATTTGGTTTGGGTGAAGATTATAAAGGTCAGAGGTTAGTAAGGTAATTTGGTTTGGGTGAAGATTATAAAGGTCAAAGGTAGTAAGGTAAGTAAGGTAATTTGGTTTGGGTGAAGATTATAAAGGTCAGAGGTCTAGGCGCTGTCGATCACAAGTATGCGATCTCCACTAGGCGTCGATCTTTTTGGACAGCACGATTAATTACCATGCGATGTTAACATGGATATCGCCATTACATCATATGACCGCAGGATCATGTGCGCAGCAGTGCTTTGCTTTTTGCTTCCCAGCATGCCATGCCATAACGCGTGGGTGGCGTCGTGGTACATACACGCGACTGCAGTGGCATTGTCATCGTTGGCGTCCGGCGATCGTGAGATCGAAAATTCGACCGCGTCGCCCGTTGGGATTC
>LGRX02035169.1:0-20900 GCA_001247695.2 Cymbomonas tetramitiformis | reverse complement strand
CCTACGTGTCAAACCCTAGGATGACGTGTCAATTCCGGTGAGATTCCGGTGAATTAGCCGGCGAGCTTTCCGGTGAAATAAATATAAATATGATAAATTAGAAAAAATAATTTATCATAATTAAAATAATAAAAATATAATCAGTAATAATAATAATAATAATAATAATAATAATAATAATAATAATAATAATAATTAAATGAATAAATGAATAATACTAATAACAATTTTAGGCTTTTTTGAATTTGACCGTATTGTCCGTAGAAGATTCGATATAAAATTGACCAACCGACGCCGAGGCTTCACCGACCGGTATACTATTTGGGTTTATAAATAACCCTTGACCAATATTTAGATTTTTTGCAATAGTTGCACTACCCGCCGTTCTTAAAGGATTTAGACTTGATGCTACGTATTTTCTAGTTACATCGTTGTCGTCATAATCATTTTCAGCTGCAAGTTTTTGACAAAACCAACGACCGTCTACGGCTAATATAACATCTTGATTGGCTAGTATACCGGCTGTATTATTTGCAATATTTTTATATTTTAAAATAGATGATTGTGGATCTGTTAAACCATTAGTATTTATTTCAATTGTACCCGGTGCCGGAAAGTCTTTAGCTAGTAAAGTGATGTTATCTAAGAAATTGCAAAGCTTATTCACTCTCAAAAACCCTTCAATAATAACCCCATCCTCACCATTATTGGTTTGGATTGCTTCTGAGTCACCAGAAATCCATAAAGTATCGATATTTCCTCCACCACTTGGAGGAGATCCATTAATTGTTACACATTGTAAATTGTTGCAAAATAAATCTTTACCAAAAGCCGCCATTTATATATTATACGATATATATTTTTTAACTAGAACATCTCATACCCCATTCCCTTGTTTATGTACACTAATAAACCTTCACCGGCGTTTAATGTTGTTGTCTCCATTGCGTAACCTATAAGGGCGTCGTTACTTGATACAGCACCCGGAATTATTTCACCATTTACCCCACATTTTACAACTTGACCTTTAGTCCAAGAAACATTAGCATTAGTAGTAAGGCACCGACTATAGGGCACGCTTTTTTATCACTATAAAAACCCTATAAAACCCTATG
The DNA here is from genome assembly GCA_001247695.2 of Cymbomonas tetramitiformis. NCBI lineage: Eukaryota > Viridiplantae > Chlorophyta > Pyramimonadophyceae > Pyramimonadales > Pyramimonadaceae > Cymbomonas > Cymbomonas tetramitiformis. Next base: position 19,785 of record LGRX02035169.1, on the reverse strand, counting down.
ACATATGTCATAACCCTATGTCATATATGTCATAAGTCATACAAGAAAATGACAAGAAAATGACAAGTAAAATGACAAGGAAATATACAATAAATATACAATAAATAATTACGTAATAAATGATAAATAAATTACGTAAATAAATGTGTAACAAAATAAGAAATAAATAAGTTCTAAAATAAATTTAAATAAGTTCTTAAATAAAAGATGTATATTATTACTTATATATTATAAATTGTTCTTAAGTTATTTTAATCTTCATCACTATCACTTTCATCCTCACTAGATTCATCCTCACTCGTCCATCCTCTTTCGTCTTCGTCATCACTAAATTGTTCACGACATTCATTATATGATATCTTAATTTGTTTATTGCTTAATTCTTCAACGTCAAATAGGTCAAGATTTAAATCAAGATAAAAATGTACAAAATCTTTAAAGAGTTCATCGTTTTTATAAAGTATCATTATTGGATTATTAGTTTGATTTTCAATAAATTGAGTATCTTGTTCACAATGAACGATATTGCATCTTTTATGCACCGGAGTGGAAAAGTACTTTGCAATCATATTTTGCAAATCTTTTTTATGTCTTAAATTGCGAAAAAAAGTCTCAATATGTTTATTATTTACAAAAGCTTCATATTCCATTACTTGAAATTTTTTATTTGAATTGAATGGTATTGTACAAATTCTTTCCATTTCCGAAGAATGTCCAAGACATTTTGGTTTTCCATTAAGGTCGGGACCATATATATAATCATTTTCTTCATATAAGCTTAAAAATTCCCACATAGACTTTTTACCACGACATACTATTGCATACTTTAGCAAATCATTATTGTAATTTTCACGACAAAATATGCACAAGGTATCATTAAAACCTAGCTTTATATTTCTACTACACACTATACATTTATTACATCTTATAATATCTTCAAATACTTCTTTCATTTCAAGTTGATGTTTCATAAAGTAAATCGTGTCTTGAATATCAAGAGGAAGATCATTGAAAGTAGTAGTCATTGTGATTTGTTCTACCTTATGAATTCTTACTCTTTAAGTGGAAAATTTTCGTTACAAAAAACATTTTCTAATATACATTCACTCATTATAAAAAAAAGTCTTTTGAAAATAAAAGAGTCTTTTCAGAAATATACAATAAATTTACAATAAGTAAAAATATATGTTCTTCAATATACAAATACAGACTACAATACACATATTATAAAAAAGTCTTTTGAAAATAAAAAGAGTATTCTGAGAAAGGTACAATAAATTTACAATAAGTAAAAATACATTCATAAATATACATATACATATACAAACATTATGTTACTCATTATAAAAAATTCTTTTGCAAAATATAAAGTCTTTTTGAAAATATACAAAAAAATTGGTATATATAAGTTTTTGAGGCTTTTGTCCCCCTTTAGAAAGCCGAAGAAAATTCATCAAGAAAAATCAATAGGTATCAATTCCAAAATAAATCGTATAACTTCATTATTTTCAAACAAAGTACCCGCAAGTGATGCTATTCTTAATTGAATTGCATTATCAGCAAAGTAGTTAATACTTGATGTCATTGTGAAAATTTTTGTTGGAACAGTTTGCATCGTTATCGATGAACATCTTACAATATAGTTTACGCCAATAACTGAGTTTACACTTGCATCTTGATGAGTAATTTTAAAACTTGCCGTATCAGTTCCATCCTCGGCCACTAAATTAAAATTAAAATAGGAAATAAATGAGTTAGATTGAAATTGAAGAGTACGAATATTATCAGCACCTGCGGGTAACACGATACCCTTTGCAGATTTCGAATAATCTACTTTATTTACAATTTGAACAGAATCACAATCAATAAGATTACATTCTACATCACGAGCTCCGATTATATCACCTGACATATTAATTCTAAAAAATTCAGTTGCATCAGGTTTCCTTTGAACCATCAGGTTTCTTTTGAAAATTTATAAAATATATAGTTCTAGCATTTGGTATGTCTACAAAAGCGGTATTTAAATTAATAAAAGAATTACCTGATGATTTTGTTCCAAATAAATCAATATTTGTTTGATTATTTGCAGTGTTGTTTATTTCACCATTTATTCTTGCATTACCATTGACTAATAAGCCTGAATTTGTATTTACTTGCAAAGTTTCGCCACTAACAATAACATCATTTTTATTACTTGTAGCATCTCCGCTTTGTAATTGAACATATGCTTGACCACTGCCTCGTGTATTTAATAAAACATTTACATCTATAGAGGAGTCGCCTATTAATCCTGTAGCGTTTAGAAAATATAAATCATTTCTAACATAAAATCACCATTTGTTCTTTCAATATTATTACTTCCAATATCTGTCCATTTGCTTGACCCGCCGGTAGGTGCATTTCCATTTACCGTATCACATTGTATATTTTTACAAACAATATCATTTCCAAAAGAAGACATATTATATACTATAAAAGATAAAATTAAAACATTTCATATCCCATACCTTTATTGACCCATACTAATAAACCTTCACCGGCGTTCAATGTAGTAGTTTCCATTGCATATCCTATCAAAGCATCGTTACTAGAAACAGCACCGGGAATAATTTCACCATTTTGTCCACATTTGACCACTTGTCCTTTTGTCCAAGAAACATTAGCATTTTGATTTCTGCAGGTAGTGAAACCTCTACTTAAAACAAAACAAGAATTACCGGCTGTACTATCTTGTATACATACACCCAAAACACAACAATTTCCTGTTTCGGAACCAGGATTTGAATATATTTTCACACCATTTACATTTGTAGACAAATCATCAAATCCTACAATTGTACCGGCTGTGATTGTTGTAGAAGTGGTATTTACAAAAGTAAAAATACTTCCGGTATGATTTATTGGACTTGTCGGTAAAACAGATTTGTAACTAGATGTAATATTAAGCAACGGTATTTGACAAACATTTAATGAACTTGTGTTAGACGTGTAAGCCCAGTTTATTGAGTTAGTGATATCAATGGAAGGTGTATCCAAACTGGCGGTAAGTTTTATGGTATTACCGGTGTCACCAACTTGCAAAACGTCGGACAAACCCGGTGTCGTTGAAGTAAATCTTCCACCTGAAATTAAAGCTTGTTGACCGTCGTTATTTAAACCATTTCCTAATCCCAAGCTATCTTGAACAGCACCTAAAACTTCCGGACCATGCAAATAAAATCGAAGCTGTATTGGAGGCAATAAACTTGTGTCCAAGTAACTTGGTTCGCTCTCTCCTATAAAACTTCTAAATTCTTGAATTATAAAAGGACGAAATGTTTTATAATAATCAAGGTCTGTCACTTCAATTTCTTGATTTTGTAGAACTCGTTGATAACTTATTTCTTTATTTAAAGTAGTTTGTAAATTGTCTAAAACCGTAGATACCGTACTATAACCATTAAAACCACTCTGGACCTGTATTCCACCTGCCGTTGCTTCTACCCGAGTGATTAATTTGTCAAGTCCATTGGGTAACATGGTTCTTAAAAAATCAGCACCTCCCGGAATGGTAATATTATTTTCATTTGCTCGAGCTTCACAATGCATCGAAAGTGATTTTAAATTTATAATTACGTTTGACGGAAGATTTAGATTGATTGTAGAATTATTTGTTGCGGTGTCTTGATTTGTGGTTTCAAGCCTAAAATAATTAGTGCTATACCCGGAAACTTTTTGTAAGGCGTATGCTAAACTTAATGGCAAAGACATTCTTTTATATATAATATAATAGTAACATAGATAAAAAAATTTAAAATTGTGAAAGTTCTTTGATAATTATTGACATAGAATAACTTATGCTTCCGTCCCTCGCTTCCGTGGGGGAAACTAAAGGTATAGGTCTATTTTTGGAGTCGGTCAAGACAAATTTTAATTCAGTCAATTGTGATCCTGAAATGTCAATAGCGAAATTGTCATTTGGATTTAGAAAATCTATAAAGTTTGTAGTCAAGTCATTTGGTAAAAGAATTTTAGCGAAAATATCGCTAGCAATCAAAGAAGTGCTATCACTACTTATAGCGGATAAATTTGTAGACTCAACATTGTTAGTAGGCAAACTTGAAATTCGCAAATATAGTGCATCATTTGTTTGTAAATTACAAGGATAATAAGATTCAAATACTGTGTCAGGTGTTTTTATTTCAAATAAATCAATTAATTGAGAAACATTTAATAAACCATTTGTATTTCTATTAACACGTCCACCAAGAATCTCGTCGGCGTCGTTATATTTGCTCGGACCTATAACCTTAGTTTCTAGTTCAGCTTGCAATGGATTGTTTGCATTGAATTCATTTCTAACTGAAAAAGAAACAAATTTGATATTTGGAACTGCGACTGATAAAGTAATTTTAAACTTATTCTTATAATCTACAGGATTACCATTATATTTTACATCAACGGTACCCGTATATCCAAATTCATTATCTAAAACCGCTTTTATATTTGTACTTAAAACAGTTTCTAATTGAGATAATTCTGTGTAATTTGCGAAAGAAATTTCTACAGGGAATAATTTATCGTCATTTGTATTACCTATAAAAAATATTCCATTAAAATTGTTAATTGTGTACCATGTTTTCGCAGCCGAAAAAGAATTTAAGACAACACGTAATTTACTTGTAGCTCTATAGTTTAATAAAGCCGTAGGTATATTTACGTCTATTCTTCGAGAATCACCGGCTGAATTTTCTTCGCTGTTTAAATATATTGTTCGTGACGAAATTATATTATTCATTATCTATACTAATAAAAGATTGATTTTTAATATTCGCTTCTGTGTCCCTAATTTTTGGTTCTGAAATTTCAATATTTCCATTTGCTAAATCATTGTAATATTCGGTTCTATTTAAATAGTCATCAACTATTAATTCAATTTGCGCTTTTGGAATATTTTTAAAAATTCTTTCAGCTTCAACAATCAAAAGCTCTTTTTTTACATTCATTTTAAATTAAATCTTCTTTTATACTTAATAATTATTTTTCTAATGAAGTTGTTTCCCCCCATAATAAATGTTTAGAAAGTGACCCGTCGGTATCACATTTATTCCAATTTTCATTAGACTTATGACGTTTAGATAATTTGATTTTCTTTTTATATCTTTATTTATTGTAAAATCTGAATACCCTTTTGCACCAAAATGAACAGTTTTTAAATTATCAAAAATTGCCATGAATTTTTTATTATTTTTATTAGACTGTTTTATTTGTACAGATCTATATTTACAATTTGCCATTTTTATAATATAAACTAAGGACTTATTACGCCTACTTTTATAGGTGTCGAACTATTTCCGTCATACTCAACATATTTAGTTCCCTTTTTGAAATTACCTAAATTTATTTCTCGATTTTCATAACTTACACCGGTTGTTGGGGAGAATAAGTTTTTATCTTGCTTTTTTCTACCCGTTATTTTTCTAATTTTTTCGGTAATAGGATCATAACTCGGAACTTTGTCTATACTTTTTTCTTCGATTGGATGCGATCCTAAATATTTTCGTAAATAATTCTTTTCTTGTAAAGTCTCTTTAACACCCATTGTATCCATAAAATCTGTAAAATTAATAGGTTGCGCTTCATTTAACAATGCACCTTCTAATACACCCGCAGTCGTTCTAAAATAATGTTCATCTTTAGAATTTGTTGGTTGATAGTATCCAAAATAACCACCCATAACTGAACCATCTATAGCATTTGCAAAACCAAACCTAGACCGTGCGGTTGAAACTCGTTCGGTTTTTGGAAAATTTTCGGTATACATTTGCTCTAAATCATGTAATTTTACAAGATCATTTTCAGTTCCCGGTTTTGGATTGACATGAATAATTTTATAATTAGAATTTGGATGTGGTTTAATTCTTGCCGGTAAGGAAACTAAATCTCCTTCTGTTGAATAAACATATTGTTTTTCCGTTGGTGTATTTACCGGCTTTTGTAATGGATTAATAGCTGGATTAAAATGATGACCTTCGACATTATATTTTTCGGCAATATAGTTGCTTTGCGAGCCCGCGTTTGAATGACCGGTTACGACAATTTTGTATTTATTTCCATATTTTTTAAAAACATTTTCATATCTTTGCGATGCTTCGTTATATCTTTGAGTTGTGCGTTGTTTGCCTATACTTGTTAATAGATTAACATACCAATCTTCTATATTTTTAATTCTATCAGGATCTTTAGCAATTGTATTTAATTTAAAAAATTCAGCGTCGCTACCACGATATGCAATAATAACTTCTTTATTGATGGGATTAACTAATGTAATGGAATTTCTTCCACTTAATGTAGGGTCTATTTGAAAATAAATAAATAAATAAATAAATAATACAACCTTTTCAGGTTGTGTGGCTGTTATTACAGAGGGAGCCTAGCCCTCTATTTGAAAATTTGGGAGTTCTTTCATTATTTTATTTAATTTTGATTTGTTGTTATAGCTAAAAGCATACGCTCCATTCGACGCTAAAGCATATTTTTTTTGAATAGGATTATCAAATTCAATTTTATTTTTTCCAAGAAAATTATTTATGGCTTGATTTGGAATATTTTTAAAATCTGCATGTATTGCATTCAATAGTTCAGCCGTTTGTTTCTTTATTTTTGGGGATGTAAAATCATTATTTTTAATTTTTCTATTTTTTGAAAAAGATGTAGGTTGTGAAAAATTATTCTTTTTGGTAAATTTCGTATTTTCATTTTTATCTTTATTTAAAAAAATTTCACTTTCAAAATCATTACTTTTAAAATTGGTGTCATCTACAATTTTAGCTTTTTGACAAAATGGATTCGAAGGATTATTTTCACAAAATGAATTCATAAATTATAAAATTAATATTTTGATTTTAATCTAAACTGTCCCATTTTACGACTGTCGAAACGCAAAGAACTAAAAATTTCGCTACCTTTTTCCCTGGGAACACTATTATGACAGTATGACATGTATGACATGTATGACATCATATAACACCCCCTAGCACCGCACATGTATTATACGTAAAATTTTGCGAGGAATCTCACTGTGAAGTCAGAAATTTGAAAAAAAAATTATTTCATGTCGGTTTATAGCCCTAGAAGTTTACATATGAAGATATAAGAATAAATTTATAAAGATTTTAATCTATCGCTTAAAATTTTCATCGTTCCTTGGGTGCTCAAATTGTTGTCTTCGCAATCTCTTTTTAAGGCATTTTTGTTACTCTCATATTCCATCACAAATCTATATTGAATACCATTGCCTTTATTTATATTAATTTTGATATTTTTCTTTTTTATATTTAACGACTCTACAATGACATTGCAAAAGTAGACCTCATATAAATGACGACGATTTGAGGTGTACAAAACATCGACCCATTTTTTATTACTGAATGTGTATTCTTCATAATGATGTGTTTTTAAATCATTTAAGACATTGTTTGAAAAGTAGGATTTCCAAATAATTTCTTGAATGTCGTGAGGAGCGTCGTAGCACTCCGATTTCAGATTTGAGCTTTTTCAGCTTTTTCAGCCTAGCTACCAAGTGTGAAAAGCCCAAAAGTGCGGGGAGGCACTCCGATTTCCGATAGTAGTAAGGAACCGACTATAGGGTACGCTTTTTTATCACTATAAAAACCCTATGAAAACCCTATGACATATGTGATAACCCTATGTCATAAGTCATACAAGAAAATGACAAGAAAATGACAAGTAAAAATGACAAGGAAATATACAATAAATATACAATAAATAATTACGTAATAAATGATAAATAAATTACGTAAATAAATGTGTAACAAAATAAGATTTAAATAAGTTCTAAAATAAATTCAAATAAGTTCTTAAATAAAAGATGTACATATATATATCATAAATTGTTCTTAAGTTATTTCATTGAAGTGTCAATAATCTTCTTGCAAGTTCTCTTTTAGTTAAACCTTTAACATTTATATTGTTTCGTATACACATATGTTTTAAATCATTTTTTGAGCTAAATTTTGGATTACATTGATGTATATTTTTCAAATGACTTTTCCTATATCTCGCCCATCCAAATAATTTTCATTCATATTTTCAATAAAATCGCAATACTCTTGTTCGCGTTTATTAAGTGAATCCTTTAAAAGAACTGTAGTGATATTACCAAGTTTAAAAAAATTGTATTCATTATGATTCCGAACTCTTCTAGATATCATATTAGAATGGTAATCTTCTAACTTTTCACAAGCCTTTAGGCATACGTTGTCATTATCGTTTTCTTTATAGTTAATGCATCTCATATAATCTCTTGAATAATATTCTTTTTGTTTAATTAGGAATTCATCAAATACATCTTTCATTCCATTGACTAATAAGCCTGAATTTGAGTAGTATACTACCGATTATAGCCTCCCCCAAACCCTGTCCCAAAAACCCTACCCCCAGCCCAAAAACCCTATCGGTAGTATACTACTCAGGTACTTGAGTCGGAGTTAGAGTTAGAGTTAGGGTTAGAGTTAGAATTATAAATATTCTTCAGAAAATAAAAGTAAATTCGTAGTAAATTCTGAAGAATAAAATAAAATAAAAATAAAAATAAAAATAAATTATTACAAAATAAGTCAAAAGTCAGAGTTAAAGTTAGAGTTAGAGTTGGAGTTAGCTTTCAAAGTATATAACCAAAAAAATAAAATATATAAACGATAAGTTCTATATAAATATACGTGAGTTGTTTTTAAATTCATTTATATATTACTAAAATATAAGTCAGAGTCAGAGTTAAAGTTAGAGTTGGAGTTGGAGTTAGATTTTATAATATTTCTATGAAAAATAAAAGTATATGTAAATGAGAATCATATAATCAAAATATATTTACAAAAAAATGAAAAGTAAAATATAAAAAATTATATGAATCTGAGTTAAAGTTAGAGTTAAAGTTAGAGTTAGATTTTATAATATTTCTATAAAAATAAATGTAAATGAGAATCATAACATAATGTAAATAACGAAATAGAAAAAAAGTAAATTCTAAATATAATAAAAGTAAATTCTAAAAAATAAGTCGTAGTTAGAGTTGGAGTTGGAGTTGGAGTTGGAGTTGGAGTTGGAGTTGGAGTTGGAGTTGGAGTTGGAGTTGTCCCCCTGAAAACACCAAAGAAATATCATACAACTAAATTGAAAGTAAATAAAAAGTAAATTAATTAATGTTTCAATAAGATATATGTTAATTGTTGGCCTCTAAAAATAGTAAATCATTATAGTCTTGGTCAAAGGAATTTTCACCTAGATATCCATTCATGTTTAAATGTACTAAAGAGGTAATATCAAAATCTTTGTTTTCTCGACTTTTAATTACCAAAGTATAAAATATAGCTTCATGTATATCTTTTATGGGAATATCGTTATTTTCTGAATCTTTAACGATAAGGTTATATAAAGTTGGATTAATATGCAAATAATGATGAATATCTTTTCCCCAAAAATTAATTACCTTTTCTAAATTAGAAAAAACTTCATGATTAATAAAATATTCAAAAAAAGATTTAATGTAATCTAAATAATCTGATTTTTGCAAATTTTGAAATTTGTTTTGAACTTCATCTTTATACAAATAAAATTGTTTAATATATTGTTTACATTCCATGTCTTGAATAGCTTCCATAATTGTTTCTTACATTATAATGTAACATAATCTTTAAATGAATGAAGTTCTTAATAAAAAATTTTGGAGGTTTTTTGTCCCCTTGAAAAAACCGAAGAAATGAATTTCTATAAATTGTACAATAAAGTTTGCTCTCGTATCTAATAAATCTTGGTCACCTGCTAATTCTAAAGCAAACTGGTTACCTGGTTTAGTTATATACGTAAAATTGTTAATAAAGTCAAGCCTACCTTCACCTTCGTTATATTCCATTTGCGGCCTAGTAGCATAAACCATATATTTTCCACCTGCTATCTCGGCACCTGTGATTGGTAAATTTGATGTGTCAAATGTTATGTTCAGAATCCTTTCACCAGCAGCTATATCTGCTGTGGTAGGCTGATTTAGTATTTATTTCAAAATATAAACGACAAAATAGAGGCTTCTCGGTAATTTTAACGGCTATTAATGTAAATACAAGAAAGGCTTATGCATATCCATTAAAATCAAAAACGGTCAAAGATAAAAATAATAAAAACATTGAAAGTGCTGAGGGCATAATACCGGTTTTCAAAAAATTAATGAAAGATTCAAAAATGAATGTGTTAACAACGGACAACGGTTCCGAGTTTACCAACAATGCTATGAAAAAATCATTGGAAGACAATAACATCGAACATTATCTGAATGAGCCTGAAGACCATTCTACTATGGGTATGATAGAACGATTCAATAGGACATTAAAATTGAAATTGAAAAAAATTGAAAAAAGTAAAGACACCGTAAACTGGATTGATTATTTAGATTCAGTTGTTAGAAATTATAATAGTACACAAAATTCTGCAAATATCGATAAATCAACTCCTGATAAGATGCACCTAACAAAAACCATCAGAAATATTTTATTAAAAAGGAATAAATTGACTAAGCTTCTTGAAAACATAGACATAAAACCCGGTGATAAAGTGAGAATTAAAATCAAAACTAAAACGTTTGATAAAGAATCTCAACGATGGTCGACTAAAATATATAAAGTAAAATCTATGAAAGGATTGAGTTATATTATCGAAGACGGTAAAGAAACTCTGGCTCGTCGATATAAACCACGAGAATTATTGGAAGTCAAAGGTAGCACTTCTAATAATAAGAAATTCACTGATGAACCTACAGTTTCTGAATTAGTTTCTAAACAAAATAAAAAAGAAAGAACTCTTAGGAAAGAAGGTGTCTCATCTTCTAATCGTATATCTAAAAGGACAAGAAGTCAAAATGAAAATAATAAAGATAATGAAACAGAAATTGATTTACGATAATTTTTATTAATTGTATAATATATTCTCATGGTAAGAGCAAATCAAACACAAGCTCAACGAAGGCTGAATAATAGAATTTATTGTGGGTACAAAGACCCAACCCCCTCAGGTCGTTCGTTTGGAAATAAAGTACAATGTAAGGCACTTGGTCAACTCCGACGATATGGAAGAATTCTAAGAGCTCCACATCCTGCGGATAGACAACAAAATAGACGAAACAATTAATATCTATGTAATATTATAAAATATATGAGAAAGATATTAACTGATGATGTTGTTAAACAATATTGTCTAAATGAATTAGGCTTCAGAAATGCTGCATCGAATAAATCAATATTTAATGGATACTCTAAATTAGCATCTAATAATTATGCTATGACAGCTCCGTCTCAAAATAGTACTGATTTTTATAATTCTATTTCTCAAAGTCCTTTAATAAATTCCGTTGATTTAATTCAAAATTTAAAAAGAAGTAATGCTAACGTTTTCATTCCGGAAAGATTCACAAGAGCTGACAATTTACGAAGATTTGCAGATTTGAGTGAGTCTAACGAAGAAACTCCAATACGAACTCCTCAATCACCTGAATCTGAATTTCAAGAAGAAGAAGAATATTTACAAAGTTTGGAAAAGGGGACTCCAATGAATCAAGGCGAATCTGGACCATCAAAAAGAATGACAATAAATCCTTTAGTAAGAACAGCATTATTTAATTCAGGTCGAAAAAATGTATTGCCTACATTAAGTCCTGCAAATTTAAATGATGATGATGATGATACTAGTGGTGTTGAATATATGGGTGTAGAAGTAAGTCCACTTGCAACAAGTCCGCAAATATTTACAAGAGGACAACGTGCAAGTAGAGCTAATCAACCATAAAAAATATATATATATTAATATATACACATTTATGACTCGAGCTGAATGGAATGAAACATTAAAGAAATGTGCGAAAGAATATCATTCTAAAAAGGGGACCAAACCTCGTAAAAAATATTCGAAAAAGAAAAAGTCAATGAAAACTGCAAATATTCAATCACCACGAGTGACATCACGTCCTATTGCAAATTTACCAACAAATAACAATCGAGGACCTGCAAGATTTCCTTTCAATTTAGTTGTATAATATTTCTTTCGTGTTTTCAGGGGGGACAACTCCAACTCCAACTCCAACTCCAACTCTAACTACAACTTATTTTTTTAGAATTTACTTTTATTATATTTAGAATTTACTTTTTTCTATTTTGTTATTTACATTATGTTATGATTCTCATTTACATTTATTTTTATAGAAATATTATAAAATCTAACTCTAACTTTAACTCTAACTTTAACTCAGATTCATATAATTTTTTATATTTTACTTTTCATTTTTTTGTAAATATATTTTGATTATATGATTCTCATTTACATATACTTTTATTTTTCATAGAAATATTATAAAATCTAACTCCAACTCCAACTCTAACTTTAACTCTGACTCTGACTTATATTTTAGTAATATATAAATGAATTTAAAAACAACTCACGTATATTTATATAGAACTTATCGTTTATATATTTTATTTTTTTGGTTATATACTTTGAAAGCTAACTCCAACTCTAACTCTAACTTTAACTCTGACTTTTGACTTATTTTGTAATAATTTATTTTTATTTTTATTTTTATTTTATTTTATTCTTCAGAATTTACTACGAATTTACTTTTATTTTCTGAAGAATATTTATAATTCTAACTCTAACCCTAACTCTAACTCTAACTCCGACTCAAGTACCTGAGTAGTATACTACCGATAGGGTTTTTGGGCTGGGGGTAGGGTTTTTGGGACAGGGTTTGGGGGAGGCTATAATCGGTAGTATACTACTAATTTGTATTTACTTGCAAAGTTTCGCCACTAACAATAACATCATTTTTATTACTTGTAGCATCTCCGCTTTGTAATTGAACATATGCTTGACCACTGTCTCGTGTATTTAATAAAACATTTACATCTATAGAGGAGTCGCCTATTAATCCTGTAGCGTTTAGAAAATATAAATCATTTCTAACATAAAATCACCATTTGTTCTTTCAATATTATTACTTCCAATATCTGTCCATTTACTTGACCCGCCGGTAGGTGCTTTTGCATTTACCGTATCACATTGTATATTTTTACAAACAATATCATTTCCAAAAGAAGACATATTATATATTATAAAAGATAAAATTAAAACATTTCATATCCCATACCTTTATTGACCCATACTAATAAACCTTCACCGGCGTTCAATGTAGTAGTTTCCATTGCATATCCTATCAAAGCATCGTTACTAGAAACAGCACCGGGAATAATTTCACCATTTTGTCCACATTTGACCACTTGTCCTTTTGTCCAAGAAACATTAGCATTTTGATTTCTGCAGGTAGTGAAACCTCTACTTAAAACAAAACAAGAATTACCGGCTGTACTATCTTGTATACATACACCCAAAACACAACAATTTCCTGTTTCGGAACCAGGATTTGAATATATTTTCACACCATTTACATTTGTAGACAAATCATCAAATCCTACAATTGTACCGGCTGTGATTGTTGTAGAAGTGGTATTTACAAAAGTAAAAATACTTCCGGTATGATTTATTGGACTTGTCGGTAAAACAGATTTGTAACTACTCCTGAAGTACCTATACCACAACAAGGATCGATTATTAAATCATTTTCATTAGAATATGTTTTTATTATCCATTCAAATAGATTATATGGTTTTGCACAAGGATGTTTGCTTTTATAATTTCCATTAGAAAACTTTATAACACTTCGAGGAAATCTTTTTCCATCTAAACATATAGTAGGCGTTCTATCCGTATAATGAGTATATAATTCAGTTCTAGGTCCTTGGCCTTGTCTAATATATGGTTTATTACCTTCTATTTTTATTGGATTATATGTTGGTAAACGTTTATAAAATACATATATCATTTCGTGTGATCTTAAAGGCATTTGATTAGCGTGGTAAAATCCTAAAGCCATAGTTTTTTCATATACTAAATCATATCTAAACCATTTTTTATTGCTTTCAATGATATTATGTCCATATTTTGTTGTTGTTGTAAATATATAAACACATTTCTTTTTGCCTATTCTTTTTAATTGTATCCACAATTGATCCAAATCAATAACATCTTTATCCCAAGAACAATTAGTCTGATTATACGGCAAATCACATATAAATAAATCTGCCGAATTACTTTTAATTGTTGGTAAAATTGTAAAGCAATCATTATTATATATTTCATACATATTTTTACTTTTATTTTTTTGTGAGTTTCAAAACAATTTAAAAAATAGGTTATACTTTATATCAATGGAAAACATTAGTGAATCATATCCAAAGTATACTAAAGTTACATCAAAGAATGGAAAAGTTTATTATAAAAAACCTCTAGACACAAATAGAAGAGACAAAAATAAATATTACGAAAATCATAAAATAAAGTTACAAAAACAAATGACTATACAAAGAATTATAGAAAATAAAAATGTATCTATGATCACTTTGAAAAAACATAATATAGACAAAATTGAAATAATAAACATTTTTTCTAATAAAATTAAAGAGTCTCCTGAAATTTTTGACAAACTTCTTGAAATTCAAAATAAATTCATTGAAAAATTAAAAGTAACAAATACCACTTAAAGATTACGTTACATTATAAGTATAATAAAAATATTCTATAATAATATGTCACCTAAAAAGAATAAAGATGAAAAAGATAAAGGCAAAGCACCTATGACACAATCGAAGAAAACTAATTTGAAAAAGATAAAGAATTATAGGGCCGGAAATTTTGAGGCATCAAGTTCTACACAATTAACACAAGAACAATGGAAAATATTAATGGATGAAGAGATAGAGAAAAATCCTAATAAAAAAGGAACAAAAAAATATGCAGATTGGAAAAGAGCAAAACGTGAATCCATCACACAATTAAAATTTAATTGGAATAAGAAAAATGAAAAAGCAAAAAATCTAATTTCAAGACAAGAATATGAAGAACAATTTACAAATAAAAATGTGACAAAAGAATTTGTTGATAAAGGTGGAAATTCCGGAATAAGTATGAAAATAAATTTCAATCGTTTTTTGGGAAAGCCTTTAGAATATTGGATGAAATTAATGAACAAAAAAACTGATCAAAATTCTGAAGATGTTAAACACTTTCAATTTGGAATATCGTTTCAAAATGGAGAATCTGATTTTATTAGTGCAAAAAATTAAAATGATTTTTATGAAAAATTAGATGGAATGATTCAGTCCGGAGATGATAGAGGTCGTGCAAATTCAATTACAATTTCTTTATTAAATTTCAAAAAATTAAATGGAAAAGGTGCTCCTTTGCCTATGCCCAAAACGGTACAAGAATTAAAATCCAAAAAAAAGTGTGATTACCATTCAAGATGAACAATGTTTTGCTAAATCTTGCCTTGTAATGTATTTTAAAGAAAATGCATCTTCAACCATTTATCACAATGTTCACCAAGATAAAAGAAATAGATTAACAAAAGAAGCCATAGAATTAATGAAAGAATTAGAATTTAATCCTGAAGACGGTATAGGATTTGATGACATTAATTTATTTGAGGAAAAGTTTGATAGAAATATAATTATTCACGGAATGACTGATTTAGGTTGTACAATAATGTACCCACCTTCAAAAGAAGGGTTACCAAAAAGGGCTGAATGGAATTTTGTTTATTATCATCTTAACTCAAGTTTTGGTCACTTTGAACCTATTACAAAAATTGAGGCATTTTCTGGACAAATACACAAATCAAGATGTAATAAATGTCGTAGTAAATTATGTGATTTTTCAAAAACGAAAACAAAACAATATATTGATTGGAAACAAGCTATATATTGTCAAGAATGTAATATAAATTTTCCAAACAAAAAATGTTATGATTTACATAAAAAAGGGACAGCTTGTAAATACTTTCATAAATGCAAAGGTGAATGTAAACAAATATATGATACAAGAAAAGAGCAACATATTTGTGGACACGAATATTGTCCAAATTGTAAATTATATTGTGATATAAGAAATCATATTTGTTATATTACAAAGAAAAAACCAAAAGATATAATAGAAGAAGAAAAAATAGGATTTTTTGATTTTGAAGCATATAATGAAACAAAGCACGAAGTTAATTTAAGTGTAACACAATATTCAAATGGAGAATCATTTGTTCATTACAACATAGAAGAAGCTTGCAAATTTCTTTTTTCTAATCAACACAAAGACTTTACTTTTATTGCACACAATGGAAGTAAATATGATTATGTATTGATTGTTGAATACATAATGACAACAATGAATGAAATTCCCGAAATTGTGCAAAATGGTGGTAAAATAATGTATTTGAAATATCAAAATGTTACATTAATGGACAGCTATTTACATCTAACAAATCCTCTTAGCAAATTTTCAAAAATATTTTCTTTGAAAGGAGAGAAAAAAGGGTATTTTCCGCACAAATTTAATACACCTGAAAATAAAGAATATATAGGTCCTTTGCCCAACAAAAAACATTATGGTTTTAACCAAATGAAAAATGAAGCCCGAAAAGAATTTCTAGATTGGTATTCTTTAATGATTCAAAATAAATATATCTTCGATATGAAGAAAGAAATTTTAGAATATTGTCAAAGTGATGTAACAATATTAAGAAAAGGCTGGATGAAATATAGAGAAATGATTTTGGAAATAACAAATGATGAAATTGATCCTACAAGTTATTTGACTATTGCATCTTTAACTCAAACAATTCATAGGTATGTACATATGCCTGAAAATTCAATAGCAATATTGAGTACTATTACAAAAGGCAAACAACAATCAAAAATAGGAGACAAATGGTTAGAATATATAAAGCATACAAATAAGATAGAAAATCTAATAAAAGAATACAAAATTCCTAATTTCTATTTTGGAAATAATGCAAGACATAAATATGTAGATGGTTATGACCCTGCAACAAATACGATTTATGAATTTTTAGGAGATTATTATCACGGAAATCCTGAAGTGTACAAAAACAAAATGTTTAGAAAGAATTACAACTTTAATAAAACATTTTTTCAATTAAATGAAGAAACAAATAAAAGGCTAGACAAATTAAAAGAATTAGGATACAATGTCGTATACATTTGGGAAAATGAGTTTAATGAATTACGAAAGCACGATAAAAATGTTATTAAATTTTTAGATACATATAATGTACCAATACATTTTAGAGATGCATTATTTGGTGGTAGAACAGATCCTAAAAAATTATACCATAAATGTAAGGAAGGGGAAATAATTAGGTATGTAGATTTTACAAGTTTGTATCCTTGGGTTTTAAAATATTGTTTATTTCCATTTGGACATCCTTCAAAAATATATAACGAAATCGACTTATTAGGTATAAATAATATTGAACAATTTTTTGGGGTTATAAAGTGTACCATTATTCCTCCAAATGATTTGGAAATGGCTGTGTTACCATTAAGGACCCGGGGACAGTCCAAGATGGAAAAGCTTACATTTCCATTGACAAAAATGACCGGAACTTGGTGCACCGAAGAAGTAAAATTAGCTTTGAAGAAAGGCTATGTGATTGAAAAAATTCATCAAGTTGTACACTGGGAAAACACATCTTATAAAATATTTGAAAGTTTTATCAATACTTTTTTAAAAATAAAACAAGAGGCAAATGATTTTCCTGAGTGGGTACAAAATGATGAAGATAAAAATTTGTATATAAAAAAATATTTTGAGAAAGAAGGAATATCGTTAGACAAAGAAAATATATATAAAAATGAAGGAATGAGAACTATAGCCAAACTTTTTCTTAATAATTTGTGGGGAAGATATTGCTTGAAACCTAACAAAAGACAAAATAAATATTGCAACAATGCTGAGGTATATGACATTTTATCAGATTCTAGAAATGATAATATTGTTATTCAACCTATTCCACAAATAAATAATGATGTAAAATATCATATAGGATTTAATATATTAGATGAATATGCTGAAACAAATTTTAGTGTCAATGAAGTTATTGGTGTTTTTACTACCGCTTATGCAAGAATTAAATTGTACAATTTAATGGACGATGTAGGATTTGAAAATGTACTATATCACGATACGGACTCGGTGATTTATATTGAAAACAAAACAAATATGCATATTTACAAAGAACAATTAGGAGATTATTTAGGTGAATTGACTGATGAATTGTATGATGATAAGAAGAAAATATATAAAAAATGCATTGAGTATGTAGCCACAGCACCTAAATCATATTCATTATTATTTGATGATGGAACAACAATGACTAAAGTAAAAGGATTTTCATTAAATTTTCAAAATTCACAAAGTCTAAATCACAATGAAATAAAAAATATTATTTGGAATAATAAAGATAAGGTGATTAAAATAAAATATGATGTTTTGAGAAAGCCTAAAAAAACATCACTTATCAATAAACAATATGCAGCTCTTGGAATTGAAACAACAAATGAAACAAAAACATTTTCATTGAATTACGATAAAGGATTTATTCAGTGGGAAACATACAATATATTGCCTTGGGGACACAAAGATATTGCTAAGTCTTATCATAAATTTGTTATAAATATATATTTATTACTTTATTTAATACTTATTATAATAAACAATGAGTAAATCAATTTCTGAAAAAGAAATACAAAAGTTTTATTTGGATCCTGAAATAGGATTGAGTGGTGTATCATCATTTACATCTAAATTAAAATCACGTGGGTATAAAGTCACCGAAAAACAAGTCAAAAAAGCTATTGAAGCCACTGAGCTCAATGAAACATTTTCTCAAAAAAAGAAATTAAATAGAAAAGAATTGTTTCCTATTTACGGTAAAGATCCTAACAAAAATTATATTCAAGCTGATTTAGCTTTCATTCCAAAATATAAACAACAAAATAGAGGATTCTCGGTAATTCTAACGGCTATTAATGTGAATACAAGAAAGGCTTATGCATATCCATTAAAATAAAAAACAGTCAAAGATAAAAATGATAAAAGCATTGAAAGTGCTGAGGGAATTATACCGGTTTTTAAAAAATTAATAAAGCATTCAAAAATGAATGTTTTGACAACTGATAATGGATCAGAATTTACAAATACAAATATAAAACAATTACTAGAAAAGAACAAAATTGAACATTGTTTAAATGAGCCTGAAGACCATTCTACTATGGGTATGATTGAAAGATTCAATAGAACATTAAAACAAAAATTGGAAAAGATATTTGCTAGTAAAGACACGTCATACGTTGGAGCGTCATGTTCCGCACTTGCAACGCTCAAAGACGGGCCGCCTCTGGCCTTTGAAAAATGTTCCCGAAATTCCCCAATAAATGTTCCCGAAATCTCATACGTTGGAGCGTCGTGTTCCGCACTTGCAACGCTCAAAGACGGGCCGCCTCTGGCCTTTGAAAAATGTTTGCTAAATTCCCCAATAAATGTTCCCGAAATCTCATACGTTGGAGCGCCATGTTCCGCACTTGCAACGCTCAAAGACGGGCCGCCTCTGGCCTTTGAAAAATGTTTGCGAAATTCCCCAATAAATGTTCCCGAAATCTCATACGTTGGAGCGCCATGTTCCGCACTTGCAACGCTCAAAGACGGGCCGCCTCTGGCCTTTGAAAAATGTTTGCAAAATTCCCCAATAAATGTTCCCGAAATCTCATACGTTGGAGCGCCATGTTCCGCACTTGCAACGCTCAAAGACGGGCCGCCTCTGGCCTTTGAAAAATGTTT
>LGRX02035168.1:0-24391 GCA_001247695.2 Cymbomonas tetramitiformis | reverse complement strand
ACTCCCGACCCATGGGCATCCACAACAACCCACCACAAAACATACCTCGGGTTACAAGCGCGTGCCCGGGGAGCTGTCCCCACATATGGAACATCCCAACCTTCTACAACCGGGCACCTTCCCACCATGCACACTGTCGCCCATAATACGGTACCGCCCACTATCACATGGAGCCCCTAAGGATCAGGCGCGTGTCCGGGGAGCTGTCCCCACATCGCAGCCGTCACCAACAGCATGCGCACTAACCCATGCGACTACCATACACACCGCAACCCACACCGTACCTCGGTGACGCCACGGGTCCGGGGGCGCGTAGGGAGTGCTCTTAACACGCAACTCCCGACCCATCGGCTTGATGCCACCACCCGTCCCGGGTCTGGGGGCGCGTAGAGAGTGCTAACAGCCCTCTTAACACGCAACTCCCGACCCATGGGCATCCACAACAAACAACCATACCTCGGGTTACAGGCGCGTGCTCGGGGAGCTGTCCCCACATCTTGAACATCCCAAGCAACCTTCTACAACCGGGCGCCCGCCCACCATGCACACCGTCGCCCAGAATACGGTACCGCCCACTATCACATGCAGCCCCTAAGGATCAGGCGCGTGTCCGGGGAGCTGTCCCCACATCGCAGCCGTCACCAACAGCCTGCGCACTAACCCATGCGACTTCCATACACACCGTACCTCGGTGACGCCACGGGTCCGGGGGCGCGTAGGGAGTGCTAACAGCCCTCTTAACACGCAACTCCCGACCCACCGGCATCCACAACAACCCACTTCAACAGATTCCGCGTGTTGCAGGCACACCACGCTCTTTCTCTCATAGGAATACGGGGGGCGCGTAGAATGGCTGTAAAAGGTCGGAACTCACCACGGAAGGCTGGACAGCTTCTTCGCCGGCTGCCCCGCGTCCCGCTCCGGGTCCACCTTCAGGCTGTTCAGCTCCCCCCTGCGAAGACCATCGATACACACCGCAACCCACACCGTTCCTCCGTGACGCCACGGGTCCGGGGGCGCGTAGGGAGTGCTAACAGCGCTCTTAACACGCAACTCCCGACCCATCGGCAACACGCCAATTCCCGTCTCGGGTCTGGGGTGCGTGAAGTAAGCATACCTCTTTTGTTTCATTAAAGCTATTGGCAACCGCACAAAAAAAAAGAAGAAGATTAATACTCACCGCAGGATGCACCACCGCGACCTCTTCTCCAGACGCAACGTGCTCCGCGGCTCCAACTACGGGAGCTCCGCCCTGCCAGTGGTGAAGCAAGGAGACGGTTCCTCCCTTCACGTCGTCTTCAAAAAAAAAGAGCGCACGCCTAACAAAAAGAGCATGGGCTCCAGTGCCAACAAGAAAATCCAATGTTCGGCCGAGTGTCCAGGAAGATGTCCCCACATCGCGGCCGTCACCTCCGTATTTACCGTGCATAGCAAGCAAAAAACAGCGCATGCCTACGGAAACTGCATGCGTAACATACCACACAAAGACCCCCAAAAAAACCCCACGGTTCGGGCGCGTGTCCAGGGAGCTGTCCCCACATCGCAGCCGTCACCTCCGTACGTACCCGTGCATAGCAAGCAAAAAACAGCGCATGCCTACCGAAACTGCATGCGTAACATACCACACATAGACCCCAAAAAAACCCCCCACGGTTCGGGCGCGTGTCCAGGGAGCTGTCCCCACATCGCAGCCGTCACCTCCGTACGTACCCGTGCATAGCAAGCAAAAAACAGCGCATGCCTACGGAAACTGCATGCGTAACATACCACACAAAGACCCCCCAAAAAAACCCCCACGGTTCGGGCGCGTGTCCAGGGAGCTGTCCCCACATCGCAGCCGTCACCTCCGTACGTACCCGTGCATAGCAAGCAAAAAACAGCGCATGCCTACGGAAACTGCATGCGTAACATACCACACAAAGACCCCAAAAAAAACCCCCACGGTTCGGGCGCGTGTCCAGGGAGCTGTCCCCACATCGCAGCCGTCACCTCTGTACGTACCCGCGCATAGCAAGCAAAAAACAGCGCATGCCTACCGAAACTGCATGCGTAACATACCACACAAAGACCCCCACAAAACCCCCACGGTTCGGGCGCGTGTCCAGGGAGCTGTCCCCACATCGCAGCCGTCACCTCCGTACGTACCCGTGCATAGCAAGCAAAAACAGCGCATGCCTACCGAAACTGCATGCGTAACATACCACACATAGACCCCAAAAAAACCCCCCACGGTTCGGGCGCGTGTCCAGGGAGCTGTCCCCACATCGCAGCCGTCACCTCTGTACGTACCCGCGCATAGCAAGCAAAAAACAGCGCATGCCTACCGCAACTGCATGCGTAACATACCACACAAAGACCCCCACAAAACCCCCACGGTTCGGGCGCGTGTCCAGGGAGCTGTCCCCACATCGCAGCCGTCACCTCCGTACGTACCCGTGCATAGCAAGCAAAAACAGCGCATGCCTACCGAAACTGCATGCGTAACATACCACACAAAGACCCCAAAAAACCCCCACGGTTCGGGCGCGTGTCCAGGGAGCTGTCCCCACATACATCGCAGCCGTCACCTCCCTAATTACCACATGAAATGCTGCCCACTCGAGCCACTGGAAAAGAAAAGGTCTGCCGCTTGTGTAATACAACACTGAAAAAACTCATTGCCCAAAACCGCACATACTAAGCATACACTAAAAAAGCCCCCACGGTTCGGGCGCGTGTCCAGGGAGCTGTCCCCACATCGCAGCCGTCCCCTCCCTAATTACCGAGTCCGGAAAGCATACACCTGCAGGCGCACCATAACCAAAAAAGCCCCACGGTTCGGGCGCGTGTCCATCCAGGGAGCTGTCCCCACATCGCAGCCGTACCCTCCCAAACAACTGTGTCCCAGCAAATGCATCCCCACCCACTGCCAACGCATTCCACAAAATAAGAAGAACATCAAGGTCAACGCACCGCTGGTCCTGGCTGTACCACTGCCGTCTGGAGGCCCCCCGTGCCGGGCGCAAGGGGGAATGTATTCAAAGGGGCGGCGGGAACGGGCTGCATTCTCTCTACAACAAAATAACGCCAGTAAAATTTTCAAGACAGAGTCTTGTAACAAGATTTGAATAATAAGTTCTACGGCGCGCCCTTCTTGTTTCAAATCGATTGTCCGTCCTTCAAGCAACTACCTCACCTAGTGTGACGCACGACCTGCTGTACGTACGTACTAGTATGACTGTATGTAGTGCGTGCGTGATGGGTCAAATAAACCTCCAGGCGGACATTTTCATGTGTATAATTACTTTGAGTCCCCCGCCACCCAAATTATACTCTCTTCAGTCACCAGCAGGACACGGTTTTGGCTTAACTTTCTTGTGTATAATTAATCGAGTCCCCCGCCGCCCACCATGCATTCAGCAGGACACGGTTTTCACTCGACTTTTCTTATCTTTTGCTCTGACGTACTCGCTCGCGTCCTCCCTCGTTGTTACCTCGATGTCCACGGGCATTCTGAAGGCCAGCTGATGACCGAATTGTATAAAACATGACACGCGGTATAATTTTCATGGACTTAAGAAAAGATAAGAAAACTTAAGAAAAGTTAAGCAAACTTAAGAAAACTTAAGCGAATACCTTGTTCTAGTGGAAGTGCATAAAGAGATGAGCTGAGATCTTTTGAGAGTCGAGACCCTCGCAAAACTAGTGTCGATAGATTCCAAAAGAGCTAGGAGCTCTTCACTCTCCAAAATTTGCGTTGAAGTCATAATCGAATAAAGAAACGAATACAAATCCAAATAGAGATCGCAAACGAAAATAGCCGAAGAGTACCACCCCGTCGAAATCACCCAAAGCCGTAAGCAGCCGCCTCCAGAAAATACGTAGAATCTGCTCTAAAGCGTCCCACAAGGCGTTAGACGCTTAACCGAAAGATAGGGCGGAAATAAAATAAAATTCTACGCTAAAATTCAGTTCACGCGAACGTGAGAGGGACCATAACCTGCTGGAAACAACTGAACAGGCAGTGGGGACCCGCTGCCGACGGTGAAACAACGGATCACTAAGCTTGGGTAAAACACAAGATATACCCGAGCTGAGTGTCACAGGCTGGCCACCGAAGATGACACACTGGGAATGACACTAGACTGTACGAACTAGTCGTAGTGTCAATTCCAGCAAGACCTTAGCCGCAATTATCTTGCAGGGTGACACCGCATCTTGCCAGCTGTTAGCTAGCTGCAATGGTCCCTTGAACTCTGACATTAAGTGACATTGGGTTTAGGTTTTAGGGTTTGCTTGCTCTGGGATTACCACTCACACCTTCGGGGTGAGGTGGTGTCACGGGGAAGCCGATTTCCCCCCCACTGTATGGGGGCCTGCTTCTCCTTGCGTCACCCCTCACTGTGTGTGGCATGTGTCACCCGTGACCGTGTCCCCGTCACGTTAGCCTTCTCTATTTAGACAGTCCGTATGTCTGTCTCTCCAGTTTTATGTTATCACCGTTACGAGCACCCGGCCCTGTGTGTTTTCTGTGTCTCACTGCCTATATATTCACCCGTTACGTATATATAGTCATTTCATCGTTTTCATAACTCTCCGCATAGCCTCGAGCCCACCAAATGATGAAGGGCGAAGTAGATTCACGAAACAACAGCGCCAAAGCACCACCCACATGGTGAACAAATGCCCAGATAACCACAAGTCCATAAGTTCACGAGTCAAATATAAAAGAACCATGCCAACGCTAGAGGTCCCAGCGGAGAAAACTGCCCGATAGAAAGCGAGGTCACAGAAATCCTCCATTCCTCCAATAGCGAGAGAGAAAATCACGTCAAGCAACGTAAAACCAAACGTTCCAAATTACTCAAAACGCGCGAATCAGAGAAGGCGAATAACAAACAAAACGGCATCACGCAATGAATGCAATGTAGGATGCAGTGCTGAGTCGTCAAACGAAGCCGAAAAAAAAATTACGAACCATAGGGAGACACCCATCCCTATAGTTGCTGCAACGCTCTCTCCAAAGCCTGAAATGCCAACGTAAACATGAAAAACGATCTTGTGCGAAACGGAAATTAACTCGTGGTCGGCCTCCACGAAGTTCTGCTCTGAACCGTGACCTAATGAGAGCCGCGACAAAGATGATAACGTAAACCCAAAGAAAGAGGTAGCGAAAGATGCGTGGCCCAACAGAGATAGCAACTGGTCGTACAAGGCGCCAATCCGACGTCCCAGCAGCAGAACCAATGTAGATCACGTCCCAGCGCAAAGAATAATACCGCGAACGGTAAGAATCCGCCGATACCCAAAAGCCACGCAAGAAACGAACCAACCTGCAAAGACGAGACGCAAGCGTAAAGTGGGACCATAACCTGTTGGATATTATAACGTGCGGGTAATAATATACCAAGCGGACAGAGGGTCAATACATGTCGGAACGCCGTAACGGACTACATACTCCGATATTATGTTATTAGAAGGGATAAGACATACGGACTGGAGAGCTAAATAGCATGTGAACTGTTTGTCACGGCTGGACACCGAGTCTGATTACGGATATGGCAGGTGACCATAATGACAGTCATCGTGTCATTTCCAGCAAAATAAACCCTAAGCTAGATATACCCGGAACGGTCACGGAGTCGGAACGGTCTCGAGTCTAGCTACCTGTGACACTTGGTGTGTCACAGCACAGGCTTACGGATCAGTCACGGTCCAGTGTTGGCTACCTAGGAATCTGTCATAGGGGCCTGCACCGGGACTCCCGGTCAGGGCTGCCTATACAGATTTCAGCACACCACCCCAGCACTGTGGGTGGTGACTGACAGGTAAGTCAGAGAAGTCAAGATAAGTTAGGGTAGGAGCTAGGGTGACAAACCTAACTGCTAATTCAACTGTGCTATTCTGATACACAAATTGAAACCCTCTAGCCGGCACAAGAGCAGAAACATACAGGCACTCAGGTCCTGCTAAACTACTGAAAAGCACTGTGGCAGCAAACCATATTGAAGATTGTAGATGTCAAAGTAAAGCATAAACCAAATTGAAGACCATGTTGAGGTCAAAGCACATCTCAGTACACCACCAGAGTGGTGCACTGCCAGAGCCAGAAGGAAAGCTACTCGGGGTCAAAGTCCAGAAGGGCACCGTCACCACAACGTCCACTGTAGTAGCCTGCAGCACTCTCCAGTGGGTCAGGCGGCCGGTGAACCACCGTCGCAGTACCCAGGGAGTGCAGTACCACATCCAGAGTGACGGGGTCCAGCTCGGCTATACCAGGGTAGATGCACAAATCACCTCTGCACAGGCTGCGGTGCAGCCCGACCCGATACCTGCACAGAGCCGATGTCACTGGCCGCCGTGTAGGCGGCAGCTCCCACTCCCATGATCGAGATCAAAAGAAAGAGAGAGACAAAGTAATGAAACCCCCACGGGCCCGCGTGTGCGGGGAAGCCCCATGGCGGCTTGCCACATCCGTAGGTGCGGGAAGCACCACCAGACACAGGCACGTGGGTCGCGGACTCCGACGCATGATTTGCCGAATCGACCGGAGTCCGCGGCTTCACGATGAAGCTGCCGTCGGCGAGGTCCTCGTAGTCGTCCGTGTCGTAACCCGTGAGATCAACCTGCCCGATGGCGGCGTGGTTCACGGTCTGAACGAACCCAGCAAACTCACCGTCCGCGTCCGCTGTGGCGGTTACCCGCGCCGATTGCAGTGGCGCGGGTTTCACATCCTTCCCCTGCGAGACAGGCATAGCAGGGGCCGGCACGGCGGATGCCGATGCCGCCGCACCACCTGCCGGAACCTGCTCCTCTGGCGTGGTCGCCGCCGCGGCGGGCCCGCACACCAGAGCCGAAGCCTGCTGCTCGATGCCGTCAGGAGGCGGGAAAGACGCGTGCGTGAAGTGCACCTGGTGATTGGCCGCGGAGTGGACCTCCGCGGCAAGATCGTCGAGCCGTCGGAGAATGTCGTCTCCTACGGGCTCGACGGAAGCCGATTGCTGCTCCACCGCGAAGCCGTAGGCGGACACGTCGATGCCGCCCACCGCTCCCGCACAAAGCACCGCAGGCGGCCCGTACGCGGCGGCCGCACGAGCAAAGGACTCCGCGCCATCGTCCGCTGCCTGCTGGAAAAGGGCACACATGGCAAGCGCATGCACCCCCTCCGCGTCCTCCTCGTCGATAGGAATGCAGAATGCCGCGGCAGAGGTGGGCGGGTGTTGGCGCCCGCCCAACGGGCAGTCGCGGTAGAAGTGATAGCTCTCACCTTTGCCTGCCTTCCTGCACCTGCCGCAGAACGGCTTCGCCCGCTGGTCGCCCCGGTCGAATCCCACGGGCGGCGCCTTGTGCTGCCCCATAGTTACGGAATCCCTTCGGATGCTGCGCACGCTGCTGCTGCTGCCGCTGCTGCACCCGCTGTTGCCGCACCACCGGAGCGCCCTCCCCGTGCTGCCGCTGCACCAATTCCTTGAGCTCCGTGATCTTCACGAGGAGGGCGTCGTACTCGCTGCTGGAGAGGTGCGCGGAGATGCCGTCCGCTCCAGAAGCTGCCTTCCCCGTGTCAGTCTGAGCCCAAGCCTGGTAGATCTCTACCACCATGGAGCGGAGTGAGGCCAACGGCACATGGGCCAAGTCAGCAGCCATGGGGTAGCGCACCTTAACCGCAGCGTAGAACGCCGGGTCAAGCCTGGTGTACAGGCTCAGCTTACGCGTAGCCTCCGTAGGCGTCCAGTCGGAGGCCCTGTTGTCCCGCACCAAACGTTGCTCCCGCGCCAAGATCGGCTGCGGGTCCACGTTCGCGGGGTAACGCAAGGCCGCATGCTCCTCTTGCTGCGACTCCCGCAGCGCCACCGGTACGCAGCCCTTGATGATGTCGACCAAAGCTCGCCGGCCATCTCGGTCAGACGAAGCATCCGTACCAGTGAGCCAGACATACGCGTTGCTGTGCTTCTCCACCACGAGAGCCAGCACGTCGTATAGAAGGCCATTCACCCGGCTCACAACCGGGGTAAGTGGCTACTGCCCCGCAGTCCTTGTGGTAGGACCAAATCGACGATTTGGTCCTACCACGAGGACCATTGTTCCGATAATTTAATTGGCCATCTCCCGTGATTTGTGGTGTCTAACCAATGAAAGGTGGTATATATAGGTCCTATATTAATTTATTTGAACGCTGGTTTGGCCTATATCCATCCCATATATCCATGACGAATGCATTTCAAACCTCTACACTCAAACTTTTCAAAACGGATTTTTTTGGAACATTCAAAATGTGGCAAATTAGTGACTCATCTTCAATAATTTTTTACCAATCATATATCAACACTACACCTGCGCGGATACCATCAAATTGAACCTATACATATGTCCCAATCATATTTGGGCGGTAGGCCCGGTTGGAATGCATATATTGGCTCGTTGGCCCGTTGGCTTCCCCTCTAATATATTGGCTCGTTGGTTTCCCCCCTAAAACAGTGCGTGGTCACGCGAGCTGACCAGCGAACCATCATAATTGCTTGCTAGAGGGCATATATCGCAAGGTTGATGTGTGCGGCACATTAAATCTTCAAGTATATATGTATTGCGAATTTCTGAAAGTCTAACATCATCCAAATATCCTATTTTTCGACTGGCGTGTACATTTTAGAATGGATGAATGCCAATTTCTAAAGTCCGAAATTCACTAAATTCGGAATTTGCATTGTGTTGAACATGCGCCATGCTGAAATAGAGCGGAAATGATGATGAGGGTGCGAAGTTGTTACGGATCGAAAGATGACAGACGCCCGCAGTCGCGATGTTGGTACGTCGTCGTCGATGTCACACGCATAGTCGATCATCGATCTGTAACAGTCCGATATGTACGAGTACCACTGAAATGCGCGAAAGGATCATCATCCTCCGCGTAGCTCAGTTGGTTAGAGCGTCGCACTAGAGAAGCGAACGTCACGGGTTCAAATCCCGTCGTGGAGCATTTTCGCCCTATGACGATATATGATTTGACCCGGCTCGTACAACAGTGAAAATCCCCGCACCGATTTCAAACCCTAACATTGGTATCGAAGCGACGGTTCGGAAACCGCCTCAGATGTAACGGCATAAGGCACACGATGTGACCTACGCTAAGATCGCGTATGCGATAAAGCCTATCCAACACCAGGTGGGAAGGATGTCATGGCTTGATCGCGTCATGGTGACCTGAAATCGCGACCTGACCTCATCAAGGCGTGACACAAGCGTTGCCACGCTCGTGTCGCCGGCGATTTCTGGCGAAGTCCAAACGACCGCTCCCTAGATTCCATTCTTCCCGCGAAATCTTCACTTTACAGCACTTAAATGCTTCCAAAAAACAGCCGCCCTGCATTCATTTTGTTTGTATTACATGGCGATACCACTGCGTCCCCCCAATCCTGAAGCTGAAGCTGCTCGTCCTCACAATCCTTTTACTATAAGACAAACCAGAAATTATGCGGTTCCGCGCATTCGCCACTGGCGCTTAGAGTTTTACTCATTAGATGTAGACGACGGTTATATTCATCGGCTGGGTGAACCTGCGTGGGAAGCAGGGAGTGCCCAGTAAACCGTTTGACGCGGCTAAAACCCTCCTGGTCCAATCTGCTGCCGCGGTGGACCTTGAAGTTACTCCTGGCGAAATGGTACTCCAAGGCCACGCGCTCATGGATCGCGTGGGGGGGGTCGGCGTCTTGAATGGTGTACAGGCCGGTATCCTGGTGCCGCGACTTGATCCTGGAAGAAAAGAAACGCACGATGAGGTTGAAGCAAGAAGCCGACGAAAAGTAGGGCAGGCAGGTTAGCATGCGTACCATACAACATGCGTCGTGGTTTGATCACCACGTTTGGCCACGGTGGTGTACTCCACCAAGCAGTCGCCGCATGCTGGGAATACGACGGTGTACCAGTTCGGTCCATCATGTTGCCTGCGACAGCGTTCGATCTCTTTACGACTTTTCAGGATGTCGAACTTGCAGTCGACGCACAGGTCTACCAACCAGCAGCCGTCAGCATCATGCTCTTCTCGTCGCGTGCGGTTTAAGACTTTCTGAATATATTTTTCCGAAGCAGCATCAGGGTCATTGCACGCGCCTGGCATTTTTGCGAGAAAGAAAGTAAGTAAGAGGTAAAGGTAAAGGGCGGGCGCTGCGAAGTTTAAAATTTGTTAAAGCCGTTTGCAGTGGGGGATACCATGGGGCATGCCCGCCGCAGCGGCGGGCATGCCCCAATCGTACGAACTGTAGCGCAGAGAGTCGAGTTTCAGGGATTTAACAACAAAAGTCGAGGCACCATCGAATCTAGGGAGCGGTCGTTTGGACTTCGCCAGAAATCGCCGGCGACACGAGCGTGACAACGCTTGTGTCACGCCTTGATGATGTCAGGTCGCGATTTCAGGTCACCATGACGCGATCAAGCCATGACATCCTTCCCACCTGGTGTTGGATAGGCTTTATCGCGTATGCTCGGGCACGGTGATGTGACCTGCGCTACGATCGCGTATGCATGGGCACGATGTGACCGCGCTGATGACGTGGACACATTCCACACAACCCCCGGTACGAGCGGACAAGTTTGGCTGCCACGTCATCACATCTGAGGTCGGACCTCTGAAAAGTAACTCGACACGAATGTCGTAAGGTCACGACACTTTAAAGAGGGGAGGTATGTTACGGATCGAAAGATGACAGACGCCCGCAGTCGCGATGTTGGTACGTCGTCGTCGATGTCACACGCATAGTCGATCATCGATCTGTAACAGTCCGATCTGTACGAGTACCACTGAAATGCGCGAAAGGATCATCATCCTCCGCGTAGCTCAGTTGGTTAGAGCGTCGCACTAGAGAAGCGAACGTCACGGGTTCAAATCCCGTCGTGGAGCATTTTCGCCCTATGACGATATATGATTTGACCCGGCTCGTACAACAGTGAAAATCCCCGCACCGATTTCAAACCTAACAGAAGTAACCGATTCAGTTATCTTATTTGGTCATAAACTCAAGATGTATAACCATGAGCATCACAGCCCCCCATGCGACTCCTAATACTCAAAATAACGGTGGTCCTTGTGGTAGGACCACCATTTTCTTCAAGCTTTTGGCGAAATTACACCCCTAAAGCGTGTCGTTCAACCACACACCTAAAGTCTCATGGGGGCCGCCGCTATAAGAAATAAAATTCATTTAACTCATAAATATCATGTGCAAATGTTGCCTGTGCCTCAAATAGTCGATTTAGTGATCAAAACCGCAATTGCCCATTGGTCCTTGTGGTAGGACCATGTTGGGTAGTAGCCATAAGGGGGTCGTCGAGATCAAAGGACTTCAGCTCCAGTCCAGCAGACTCGAACTCCGTACGTAGCTGCACCACCAGGTCGGACAGAAGGCCAGCGTCGTCCGTACCGCGGAAATGATGTTTCTTGTCACCAAGAACGTCCTCGCGGATGCTCTTGGCCCAGGCACGATGCAGACGTGCCTTGTAGATCTCGTCGGTCAGCTTCGCCTGCTCCTGCAAGTAACGCCTGATGGCCACGTCGGCGTCCTCGTTCGAAGCAGGGTTGGGGGTCGGAACAGTCGGTGTCCGCACCGTCGGGCTGTTCCGAACCCCGTCGATAAGCCTCAGCGAGGCATCAATGTCGCTGTCCCTCGTGAGGGACTTCTTCGCTCTTGTGGTAACTCCCGTAACTCTGAAAGCCTGATGGGAGGTGGTACGCCGGGGCGCGCTCGGGTAATGTCGTGGGGAAGATGCGACGCCACAGTTACGGAAAGA
The DNA here is from genome assembly GCA_001247695.2 of Cymbomonas tetramitiformis. Taxonomy (NCBI): domain Eukaryota; kingdom Viridiplantae; phylum Chlorophyta; class Pyramimonadophyceae; order Pyramimonadales; family Pyramimonadaceae; genus Cymbomonas; species Cymbomonas tetramitiformis. Next base: position 12,634 of record LGRX02035168.1, on the reverse strand, counting down.
GCGGTAGAGCCATGCGAGCGAGGGGTGCTGAAATCTGTATAGGCAGCCCTGACTGGGAGTCCCGGTCAGGCCCCTATGACAGACTCCTAGGCCAACACTGGACTGCTGACTGATCTATAGGTTCGTGCTGTGACACACGCTGTGTCACAGGTAGGCTAGACTCCGAAACCGTCCGAGACCGTTCCGGGTATATCTAGCTTAGGGTTTATCCACACAGTTCGGGAGTTTCTGATATCTAGTGAACTAGGATATTCCAGTAGGTCGTGGCCCCATCCACGCTTTTATTCCACTTGCTGATTTGGCCATGATTGGCTAAACGGCCGCTTGGAGAGGTGGTGCGCGCATGCGCGTTTGGGTGCGACTAGGAATTATGGTATGAATTGTTTGCGGTAAGCAACTGGGAGTGGCGGCCATGGGGACCGCGCCTCGTTACGGACTAGTCTTAGCAATGTTCGGATCCAGTTTTGCACCGGCATTGGCCCTGCTGGTTACTGTTTTCTGGGCTGGTGTTCGCGACACCTTCGACTTCGACGACATCTTCGAGTGCACCTCGCCGCTCCACTCTCTTGGCTCCTCCCCGCTGCTGGCCATTACCATTTTTTCCGCTACCACACCCAACCGCGCGACTGCGTACCACCTCCCCTCTGTGGCTACTACCCAAATTCATGGTCCTACCACAAGGACCAATGTGCAATTGCGGTTTCGATCACTAAATCGACTATTCGAGGAACAGGCAACATTTGCACATGATATTTATGAGTTAAATGAATTTTATTTCTTATAGCGGCGGCCCCCATGAGACTTTAGGTGTGTGGTTGAACGACACGCTTTAGGGGTGTAATTTCGCCAAAAGCTTGAAGGAAATGGTGGTCCTACCACAAGGACCCCGTTATTTTGAGTATTAGGAGTCACATGGGGGGCTCACGGTGATGCTCATGGTTATACATCTTAAGTTTATGACCAAATAAGATAACTGAATCGGTTACTTCGCACCCTCATCATCATTTCCGCTCTATTTCAGCATGACGCATGTTCAACACAATGTAAATTCCGAATTTAGTGAATTTCGGACTTTAGAAATTGGCATTCATCCATTCTAAAATGTACACGCCAGTCGAAAAATAAGATATTTGGATGATGTTAGACTTTCAAAAATTCGCAATACATATATACTTGAAGATTTAATGTGCTGCACACACCAGCCTTGCGATATATGCCATCTAGCAAGCAATTATGATGGCTGGCTGGTCAGCTCGCGTGACCACTATTTTGGGGGGGAAACCAACGAGCCAATATATTAGAGGGGAAGCCAACGAGCCAACGAGCCAATATATGCATTCCAACCGGGCCTACCGCCCAAATATGATTGGGACATATGTATAGGTTCAATTTGATGGTATCCGCGCAGGTGTAGTGTTGATATATGATTGGTAAAAAATTATTGAAGATGAGTCACTAATTTGCCACATTTTGAATGTTCCGAAAAATCCGTTTTGAAAAGTTTGAGTGTAGAGGTTTGAAATGCGTTCGTCATGGATATATGGGATGGATATAGGCCAAACCAGCGTTAAAATAAATTAATATAGGACCTATATATACCACCTTTCATTGGTTAGACACCACAAATCACGGGAGATGGCCAATTAAATTATCGGAACAATGGTCCTCGTGGTAGGACCAAATCGTCGATTTGGTCCTGCCACAAGGACTGCGGGGCAGTAGCCATCTGGCTTTTCAGAGTATGGGTATGTTGACCCGAGCGAAGAAGTCCCCGGACAGGGACAGTGACATCGACGCCTCACTGAGGCTATTAGACGGGGTTCGGAACAGTCCGACGGTGCGTACGCCAACTGTTCCGACCCCCGCTCCGACTTCCAACGGGGATGCAGATGTGGCGACCAGGAAGTACTTGCAGGAGCAGAGCAAGCTGGTTGACGACATCTACAAAGCGCGTCTACACCGCCAATGGGCCAAGGGTGTCCACGAGGATGTCCTTGGGGACAAGAAGCACCACTTCCGCGGTACGGACGGCGCTGGCCTCCTCTCCGAGCTGGTGGTGCAGCTGCGTACGGAGTTTCATTCGGCTGGACTGGAGCTGGCGTCCTTTGACCTCGACGACCCTCTGGCTCGTGTGGTGACCAAGGTCAACGGCTTGCTCTTCGACGTTCGAGCTCTAGTTATCGAGAAGCACAGCAACGCCTACGTCTGGTTGACTGGCACCGACGCCTCGTCTGACCGTGATGGACGGCGAGCCCTGGTGGACATCATCAAGGGATGTGTACCGGTGGCGCTGCGTGAGTCGCACCAGGAGGAGCACGCCGCGTTGCGTTATCCCGCAGACACTGACCCGCAGCCCATCTTGGCTCGGGAACAGCGTCTGGTGCGGGATAACAAAGCTACGGACTGGACACCCACCGAGGAGAGCAGGAAGCTCTCCCTGTACAACCGACTGGACCCGGTGTTTTACACCGCGGTCAAGGTGCGGTATCCTCTCGCGGCCGATCTCGCGCATGTCTCCTTGGCGTCTCTCCACTCCCTTGTGGTGGAGATTTATCAGGCTTGGGCGCAGACGGGGGCGGGGGAGGCAGTCTCGGGCAAGAGCGGCATCTCTGCGCAGCTCTCCAGCACCGAGTACGGCGCCCTTCTCAACAAGATCAACGAGCTTCAGGACTTGCTACGGCAGCAACGCGGGACGGACGCGCTGCCGGCGCGGCAGCAGCGGCAGCAGCAGCAGCGCGGTACGCAGCGGGGATTCCGTGTCGGCACGCACCCGCTGCCTGCAGTCGGTTTCGACCGTGACGACCAAAAGGCGAAGCCCTTTTGCGGGAGGTGCAAGAAGGCGGGGAAAGGTGAGCAGTACCACTTCTACCGCGACTGTCCGTTGGGCGGGCGTCAGCATCCCCCGCACTCGGCCGCGGCATTCTGCATTCCTATCGACGAGGAGGACGCGGAGGGGGTGCGTGCATTGGCCATGTGTGCCCTGTTCCAGCAGGCGGCGGATGATGGGGCTGAGGCTTTTGCCACTGCGGCATCTACGTACGGGCCGCCTGCGGTACTCTGTGCGGGTGCGGTGGGCGGGATCGACGTGTCCGCCTACGGCTTCACGGTAGAGCCGCAGCAGCCTGCTGACGAGCCCGCAGGTGACGACATTCATCAGCGGCTGGACGATCTCGCCGCGGAGGTCCATGCCGCGGCAAACTGCAAGGTGCACTACACCCACGCATCCTTCCCACCACCGGCGGTTCTCGAGCCGCATGCATCGGCTCTGGTGTGCGGCCCCGCGGCAGCGGGGAACATGCCGGAGGAGCAGGTTCCGGCAGGTGGTGCGGCGGCATCGGCATCCGTCGTGCCGGCCCCTGCTATGCCTGTCTCGCAGGAGGAAGATGTGAAGCCCGTGCCGCTTCAATCGGCGCGGGTGACTGCCACGATGGACGGTGAGTTCCCTGGGTTCGTTCAGACTGTCAACCACGCCGCCGTCGCGCCGGTTGACCTCACCGGCTACGACACCGACGACTACGAGGACTTTGCCGACGGCAGCTTCCGGCTGAAGCCGCGGGGTTCGCCTCCGTCGGCCAATCATGTTTCCAGGCCACCCGTGGACGAGCAGAGGACCTACGGTTGTGGGAAGCCGCCTTGGGGCTTCCCTGCCACCGGGTTGGGCCGTGGGGAATTCCTTTCCTCCTTTCCCTCGTTCTTTGCATCTCGATCATGGGGGTGGCAGCTGTGCCCGATGCTCAGTCGGCTGCGGGATTGCCTTCGCCTGGTGGTGATCTCGATTGGGAGACTACGTCAATTTTCTCCACGAATGAATTTGTTGAATCCGTGATCCCGGCTCAGGGTTTCTTTGTGGCTGACAATGTGCCACCGCTTGAGCCGCCTGAGCCCCCTGACATCTTTCAGGATCTTGCTCAGGCAGATTTGAGCTTCGACATGGCCTTCTTCTACGGTGTGGCTCTACATGAGAGAGGTCCTTTCGGGAACCCTCCCTTCGGGTCGGACTTGATTGAGACCACCGCTGGCTACTTTGGTGCTGTCGATTGACTTCTTGTTCACTCTGGATGCACACCAACATGGTGGTGTGCGGAACTCCGGTGACTTCAACAATTTTCTGGTTTATGCTTTTGCTTTTGACATCTACAAGTTATATTCTGGCTTGCTAGCTCGGTGCTTTTCAGTTGTTTAGCGGGTGCACAATGCCCGTAGGTTTCTGCACCTGTGCTAGCTAGAGGGTTTCCAATTTGTGTTTCAGAATTGCACAGTTGGATTAGCAGTTAGGTCTGTCAACCTGGCTCCTGCCCTAACTTATCTTACATTATCTGACTCTCCTAGACAGTCACCACCCACAGTGCTGGGGTGGTGTGCTGAAATCTGTATAGGCAGCCCTGACTGGGAGTCCCGGTCAGGCCCCTATGACAGACTCCTAGGACCAACACTGGACTGCTGACTGATCTATAGGTTCGTGCTGTGACACACGCTGTGTCACAGGTAGGCTAGACTCCGAAACCGTCCGAGACCGTTCCAGGTATATCTAGCTTAGGGTTTATCCACACAGTTCGGGAGTTTCTGATATCTAGTGAACTAGGATATTCCAGTAAGGGGCATTGGAAGACGTCGTCGAGGTCGAAGGTGCTATAGCCACCATCCCAAACATCGGCAGCAAGCGGGATCAGTGCAAGCATAATACCGTAAATGAACATTGCGTCGACTAGGCCCGATCCAGGTCGAATCCCCATACAGTAATCGCCCATATTCAAGAAAACAGGGATTTTGGGCCAGCCAGCCGTACTCATCGAGTTGGGTACCCCCCCCTCCCCCCCCGCCAGCGTCAGCGTCATAAGAGAACTCGAAGAATAGTAGATCGCTCATTTTCAACCAGCCAGCTTATTTCTTCACTCAAGACGTGGACACTCACCTCAGCCCAGCGACTTTCTTAAAATTTTCACACCGCCCGACATGAACGCAGAGAGCCGTGCGCAGCTGCGTGAACTGAAACAGGATTTTGTCGACGAGATTATTTCTGACCCCAAGCACAGGCGTGGGTATAACTTCGAAGTGGTGTACGAGGATGGTGACCGCAGGGACCACATCTTGCGCGTGCAGGACTATGGGAAGGGGGATGCCGCGGTGGCTGGCGCATGGTGCTTGCTGAAAAGCTCTTAAGGTGGAATAGCTAGAATACAATGTATGTAACGTATTGCATAAGATATCTTAGTCCCTGCGGCATAGTCTGATGGCCGCACTGAACACGCAGTGCAAGAATGTAAGCATTATTTTACCCTGTTTCATTTAAGCCTGTAGTTTTAGGGCATAGTAAGTAGAGGTTTCCTATGCAGTACCATATTTGATCGAATAGCATAAGGCATCAGCTTGAGATACACGTATTATCGGTACATCGATCACTCTTGTATACCCAATATCGATCTCAATTCGATTGCCTAAATTCTATTATATTTCCTTACATTTCCAGCCAATTTTCTTAAATTTAAGAAAGTGCATTCTCGGTAGTCAGCCAGCACGGTTATCTCTTATTTCGGTCATTTTCTTAGCCGAAAAAGCCAGCCAGCCGTACTCATCGAGTTGGGTACCCCCCGCCCCCCCCCAAACGCTGGCTGGTTTCTTAACGTCGGGTTTTCTTAAAAGTGAGTGATTCGTAGCTGCGGCTCAAGACGCTCACCGCAAACCGCTCATCTCAAATTTCCCGTGCGTACCCAAACGCGCCGTCGCGCACCACCTCTCAAGCGGCTGTTTTAGCCAATCATGGCCAAATTAGCTGTGGAAAATAGCGTGGAATGGGTCCACGACCTACTGGAATATCCCGGTTCAAGATATCAGACAGTCAGTGAACCAATATAGATAAACTCCTATAAGAAATAAACCCTAAGCTAGATATACCCGGAACGGTCACGGAGTCGGAACCGTCTCGAGTCTAGCTACCTGTGACACTCGGTGTGTCACCGCACAGGCTTGCGGATCAGTCACGGTCCAGTGTTGGCTACCTAGGAATCTGTCATAGGGGCCTGCACCGGGACTCCCGGTCAGGGTTGCCTATACAGATTTCAGCATAAAATACTTAGTTGAGTGTTTTATAGCACACTGGCAACTGTGACAACGGACACTGGTGACATCTCGGGCTGAGGGGGGTGACAGACAGGAGACCCACTGTGCCCCCCCCTTACAGTGGGGGGGCAAGATTGGGTTCCCCGTGACACCACCTCACCCCGTGGGGCTGAGGTGTCACCAGGCAAAGAGGCAGGAGCACTGCAGGGTCTAGGAGCCACACCGGCTCGGGCAATCCGGCATGCGCCATCCCAAAGTGCTTGAAAGTCCATTGCTAAGCTAATCTAAAGAACTCAGGTCCCTCGAGGGTCATCACAAACCGTGCAGGCATGGAGAAGGGTCAATGCTGAGTCGTGCTTTGATGTTTGATCCTGCTGGAGGCGGCGTCGTCCTCGATCGCAGGCGTCAAGCGCAAGTGAGGCAATACTCACCCCGACAACGTCCAACCAACGCCGGTGCGATGCCAGAGCCAAAAGCGGCCTGGCACCACCAGAGCGAATGCGTCAACGAAGAGGGGGCAGGGGGGTGGAAGGTGAAAAATGCGGCGTGCCCCCACTCTGCCGCAAATGAGCGCGCAAGCAGAGGGGAGAATCGGTGGGATTGGTGTTGTAACACCACCGCACACCACCACACAGTGGCCAAGGGGCACGAAGGGTGGAGCGGAGAGCGGAGGATGCTGCGGACGCAACTCGTCGTGCTCAGAGTTGTCGTCATTGGCGAAGGCGATAGACTCGATGTTGGTGTCTGGTGCATAAGCACCACCAGACACCACCAGACCATAGCCAGGTGCAGGATGCCGTCGATGGACTCGAAAAGATGCCAACGCTGAATGAACAGTGGGCATGCGCGCATTCTGGCGGTCAACGGACATGGTGGCTGACCGCTGGCTGGAGAATCCCGCGAACGCGAAGTTAGGGTTCCCAAGCGAAGACATAACTTTCTAAAAAATGAACCAAATCCAGCGATGGATGAGTCAAATTGGAGTAGATTTCGACGAGGAAGACGCCGGTGACGTCAAACAAGTCGTGCGGCAAGCCAGTTGTCCTGCAGGAGCGGTGCTGCTGTCCAGAAAGGCGAGGGCGCGTTCGGGTGCGTGTCGAAAACGTAACTCCTCGTAAAATTAACCAAGTCTGGCGATGTAAAAGCCAATCTGGGGTGAAATTCGACGAGGAAACCGGCGGTGAGGTCAAAAATAACGTGCGGCAAGCCAATATTGCCGCAGTACGGGCGCTGCTGTTCAGAGTGTAGGGCTTCGTAGGCTAGACGCCGTTGTTGGAACGAAGCACGTAGTCGGGAATGGCCGAAAATGCGCAAAAGCGGTAGGGCACTTCTGTAGCCCAACTTTCGGATGGTTTGACGGGTAAAAATTGGTCGCGGCCGCGATCTTCAACGGTGGCCGGGGTCGGGATGTGGTTGCTGTCGTAAGGACGAAACAGCCGCCGTCGGTAGCGGCGGTCGGGATTTCAAGGAGGGTCGGTTGCGCTCCAAGGACCAAAAGTAACCAAAACGAACACCCACAAGTGGTGGCCGATAACCTGACAAGAAGCAAGAAATATATATATAAGGATATATATATATATATGTCGGGTGGAGGAGCAACAATCTCGCGCGGGCGGGTGTTTCACGGGTACTGTGACTTTCCCCCCACTGTATGGGAGGAGTCCAGATCCTTTGCTCACCCCTTGCCCTGAGTGACCCTGCCATCTTGTCATCTGTCATCTCCCTGACAGCCGACTGTCTCACTGCACAGATAAAAGCATGTAATGTTTTATCTATCTCAGCTTATTCCGACAGTTCACTGCTTGTTTCTGAGTCCTTTTGAGACACTGATATATATCTATATCCCGCCCTTTTATATATATATATTTCATTGTTCTTGTCAGGTTACGGTTCCACCACTTGTGGTGTTTCCTCGCTCGGCTTTCGCTCGCTTCGGCCCCCAGTTCGATTCTACTTCCCGACGGTCCCCAACGTTCATCTTCACGTCGCCCAGCACGTACCCGGAGCTACGCTTATACTTTGCTTACGCTCTTCTTTCGGCACCCGGTTCGACACCCTGATCGGCTCCCAGACCGTTTGCGCATTATTTCTTGCGCCTCCCATTCGCGGTCAGCTTTTCGCCTGCCTGGGTTAATTTTTTACCCATGTCTCAGCTCCGCCAAAAATCCCTTGCTGAAGCCCTTCGCGCAGCCCGTAAGGCTGGTGCCGGCTCGCCTTCGCCGACCCCAGGTGATGGGCGCTCTCCAACGCCAGGCAGCACGCCGGAGAAGCGGAGAATCCCGCCCTTTTATATATATATATTTCACTGTTCTTGTCAGTGTTCTCGGATACTAAGATGCGGATATAAAATACTTAGTTGAGTGTTTTATAGCACACTGCCAACTGTGACAACGGACACTGGTGACATCTCGGGCTGAGGGGTGACAGCCAGGAGACCCACTGTGCCCCCCCCTTACAGTGGGGGGGGCAAGATTGGGTTCCCCGTGATATACATACATCCATGCATTATTGCTTGACATGCACACCGCATACAGCCTGCGGATCACGATAGCGGCTGTGCATACTGTCATACATACTCATTTACTGTGACATATTGCTAGAACTTGCAAGTCCAGTGTTATTTGAATGATTTCAGAGTCGAAACAATTGCCTGAAATTGCAGTGAATTGTTTGTTTTGTAGACCCCCGTATGCGAGGGGGGTTGGTCCCCGCCCGACGGGGCTAGGGGGAGAGGTTTGATTCGCTTTGAACCTTTATCTTACGTGAGCGCGGCATGCGATGGACTTGATGAGACACTCGAGTCTTCAGTCTACACATTCATGCAGACGTCGTTGAGACTAAAACTCAAGACGGTTGCAGTGTCCCAGAGCACACATCAGTAGCAGGGAGCTATAGACAGCGCGTTCTACAACCAGAAGTTCATTTCCTCAGGTCTTGAGTTGTGGTCTGTAATATGGGGCGTTCCCGTTCACGGAGCCCCGAAAGGAGGGAGAGGAGACGTTCTCGATCGCCTACTGAGCGTCGTCGAAAGAGGAGTCGTAGTCGAAGCGTAGAAAGGGACAGGAAGAGAGAGCGCTCACCACCAACCAAGGATCGCAGTCGTAGCAGGGAGCGTAAGCGTGAACGTTCTCCAGATCGGAAACCTAGGAGGCGTAGTCGAAGCAAGAGCCGCGATCGGAACCGTGCTGAGGATAAACGTGCGAAGCACGAGCCCTCAAAAGATGAGGCGCCCGAAGAGCAGGCAAAGGCTGCGGAGCCCGTGGAATCGAAAGCGGAAGAGGCTAAAAATAAGAAAGCTGAGGTATTCAATATGTATCCACTATGTATCCAGGCCTGATGGCCACTCAAGGTGTCGAAAACCATTTTCTGAGCATCTTGATTATGATCGCAGCCTCTCTCCCTGGAGGAGCTGTTAAAAAAGAACAAGGAAGCGGCCGCTGCGGCCAGCAAGGTGCCTCCTATTGTCTTGTAGGCCACGTTTGACTTCTTTCGCATGACCCATGTATTCAGTATTAGCTCGCCGTCCTCTCTTTGTATGTCCAGACTTTCACTGGATGTGCGTTTGGTATGCAGCCGGTTTTCATGACGAAGGCTCAGCGTGCAGAAGCCGCACTGAAACGTCGGCAGGAGGAAGTCGATGCTCAAAGAAAAGGGTGAGGAATCATCAGGCATTCAGCTGTTCTGTACCGCACGCTCGTGTCCCGCGTGTTTACGTATGCAGGCCTTATATAAAATCTCTCCTCTTGTGAAGGTGTATCACATTCTGAGGTTGGTTTGGTTCGTGCAGCGCCGACTTACCTCGACGGGGACAAAGCGGAAATATGGGTCCTCCTTGTAAGTCAACTCATTTCCATATGTTCCTGGGCTAACTTGATAGCCTGAATCTCTCGGTGGGCTCTGTCGCCAGTCAAAACCCTAACATTCGAAGAGAGACGTTTAGAAGTCCATCTTGGGGTGTATCGAAAATTCATTTAGCGATTCAGGAAGTTACAAGAATGACAAGTTATCCTGTTATGCACGGTCGAGAGGATCGCCACCGTAACGTGGAACTTTTGGCTTGTTGTGCAGCAATGAGGGACACTGCCGAGATGCAGCGTAAGCGCGATGACGATAGGAACAATCGCACTATGGAGCGTGAGAGGGAGAAAGAGCTTGAAGGTATCAAGCTGCAGGTATGTGGGTGCTATATTGTTTGTATCCCCACTTTCTTTTGTGAGAGACTCGTCACCGTGCTAACGGGAGGATACGGTAAACCGTGCATCCTGTGCAGTACTTGGGCCAAAAGAAGCAGAAAAAGCGTATCATCCGGCCGAGTGAGAAGTTCCGCTTCAACTTTGACTGGGAAAATACCGAGGATACCTCAAGAGACGTGAATCCTTTGTATAACAACCCTCACGAGGCGGCGCTCCTCTTCGGCCGCGGGTTGCGAGCGGGCATTGATCGAAAGGAACAGAAGAAGGTACCACCTTTCCCACTGATGCTACACGTACTTAGGACGCTACGACGTGGACGGGATATGCAAGGTTTCCCTTTTCAGAAGTGCGCTGTTCAGAGGACTTTTTTTTGCGCATCGCTGCTCGTGCTCAAACTTTGTTGTATGCAATTCCTAAGTCGCTTTGGTGGCGACACCTTGATACTGGCCAAAAGTACTTCCGGTATACAATAAGCAAAAGTTTTGCTGTCTCACCTCAGACATCCGTTCCTTCGCTGTCTTCCCCTCAGCTGCGTCCTTGTTCCCTCCTCCCCTCATCTTCTTCCCCTTCGTTCTCTGGCCTACACTGCACTCTCGAGCTGCCTCAACCTCCTATGTGTTGTGTAACCTGCGGTTTTTTTGCTTTCAGGTAGCAGTAAAGCAAGAGAAGGATTTGCGAGCGAGGATGCTGGTAGGTTTCCCTGTTGCTGACTGCTCAAAACGCGTGCGGCTCCCGCTGTCTGCCTGCCGTGCTGCATAGTGGTGTCTTCGCGCTGCTACTCTGATCACTGAGGTAGTGTGGTCTCACCTCCTGCAGGCCAGTTCTGGGGTCGAGGAGACCAAAGAGGAGAAAGCATCACGTCTCAAAGAAGAGACGAAGCAGGTGGGAGATGGGATTCTGTTTTCCAGGTCACTTGCTGGAAAGAGTGGTTTTGTACCAAACTAAGTGCGAATCCTCACACGTGGCCTGCGCAAGCTATTGCAAGTTTACACCCGCACTGACTATGGTGGGCTAAGGTCAGGCGGAGGCTACGGACGCCTATGAAGCGCGACTGATGAAGTTCGATGCTCACTGGACTGAGAAGAAGGTATGTAGTGCTACAGAGTGACGGACTTACTCTTTCTCTCATGTCCGCCTTTCACCAACCCAGCCGCTGTGGAATTTATGTGCGTCTTTCTTCACTTTACGATCTGGTCCTCACTGACTGTTATGACCTCGACATGACTTCTTCAGGCTTCTGAAATGTCTGAGCGTGACTGGCGCATCTTCAAGGAGGACTTTAATATTGCCATTAAGGTGAGCAACGTCCCCGGTGTGCCTCGTTTGGGCTTTTTTAGGAGGACGGAGTTAATGGACAACTGATCACTTAGAATTCTTGTCAAGAGGAGATAGTTTCAAAGGTACCCTCCGATGTTTGGGGAGGTCACAAGCCGACGCGGCGCTCAACGGTACCCCTCCGGCAAGCCGAGAGGTCACAAGCTGACGTGGCGCTCAAACGCTCCCCTCCGCTTCTGAATTGCACTGCTCTCGATTCTTCCTCCTGAACGTTTGGGAGGTGTTTTCAAGGTTTTACTCTAGCGAGTGGGACGAGCTGATAGGGCGCCTACCTTGACTTCGGAGAACTCAATGCGCTGTCGTGCTCAAAAGAACCACTTATGCGCTCAGGGGATTACATGATGGCATTGTTTGCATGGGGTATGGATTACAGGGGGCGAATCAGGGTGGACAATCAATCTTGCCCATGCGCAACTGGGAAGAGGGTGCACTACCAAATGTGAGTTTCCCAGATATATCCGCTTGCCCGTCTCTGCTGCGCGAAGCGTATCCGCCTGCCCGTCTCTGCTGCGCGAGGCGTATCCGCTTGCCCGTCTCTGCCGCGCGAGGCGTATCCGCTTGCCCGTCTCTGCCGCGCGAGGCGTATCCGCTTGCCCGTCTCCGCCGCGCGAGACGTATCCGCTTGACTGTCTCTGCTGCGCGAGGCGTATCCGCTTGCCCGTCTCTGCCGCGCGAGGCGTATCCGCTTGCCCGTCTGTGCCGCGCGAGGCGTATCCGCTTGCCCGTCTCTGCCGCGCGAGGCGTATCCGCTTGCCCGTCTCTGCCGCGCGAGGCGTATCCGCTTGCCCGTCTCTGCTGCGCGAGGCGCATCCGCTTGCCCGTCTCTGCCGCGCGAGGAGTATCCGCTGGCCCGTCTCTGCTGCGCGGGGCGTATCCGCTTGCCCGTCTCTGCTGCGCGAGGCGTATCCGCTTGCCCGTCTCTGCTGCGCGAGGCGTATCCGCTTGCCCGTCTGTGCCGCGCGAGGCGTATCCGCTTGCCCGTCTCTGCCGCGCGAGGCGTATCCGCTTGCCCGTCTCTGCCGCGCGAGGCGTATCCGCTTGCCCGTCTC
>LGRX02035167.1:0-74296 GCA_001247695.2 Cymbomonas tetramitiformis | reverse complement strand
CCCCCCGCCATATACGCCACCGCCCTGATCCCCGACATCAAGCAAGCTCCGATCTGGACAACATCAGACAGGGGTAGTTACCAGCGCATGACCACCCACAGCCTGTGGCGAGGGCGCACCAGCTCGTCTCTTGAAAGGTGATGCCACCCGGTGCCGCACTGGCACACTTGCGAAACACCGGCAAACTAGCGGCACACCGGTGGCACACCGGCAAACTGGCGGCACACTGGTGGCACACCAGCACACTGGCGCCACACTGGTGGCATATCGGCACTCCGGCAGACTGGCGGCACACCGGCGGCACACCGGCACTCTGGCGTCACACCGGCACTCTGGCGGCATAGCGGAATACCGGCACACTGGCGGCACACTGGCGACATATCACCACTCCGGCACACTGGCGGCACACCAGCAAGAAAACGGCACACTGACGGAACTCTGGCATACTGGCGGGACACCGGTGGCACTGTGGGGCTGTCTGCACAACTGCACCGTTGATCCAGGGGATATCCCAGGGACCTGGGAGATTCGAAGAAGGTGACCGGCTGTCATCCTCATCTACCACATGCACAGGTGCTTCCCGAGCTTCAACTGACAATTACATAGACTGTTACCAACAAAGTCTCCCTAAAGTAAGCGTAACCCCCTGCCTGACCGTCCGCTCCTCCAAGCCGTAACGCCATTTCCCCAGCTAAATTCGACTGTCCCCTCCTGCCACCGCTGCCAGTGCCATATGCCATATGCTACTGCCATGCCATGGCGGCGTGCCTAAGGGCGCCACCTGTAGATTGTGCAGATCTCTCCTCACGCGAGGGTCGGCCAATAGAATCTCCACAATTCCAATCCGCCCGCTGCACCCCACCTCCCCGCACCTCCCCGGATACACTCCCCACCCTCAGCGCTGCCTCGCCCGTGTGCCACGACTTGGAAGCCGCGCTGCATCCACGTGATGGCCATCCACGGCCGTGCAACCCTCGCCAAATCCACGTGGCGGTCATCCGCATCTTCAGTTCTTGCAAACGGATATGATTGCACAATAAGTCGGCGCAGGGGTTGCCAGCCATCGGATTGCCGGCGACGGGACAGCTCAGCCACCGACCTGCGGACTGCGATGTGCAGGGCGCTGTCGCCGGCACTGCGGTTCTGCAAGTCGGGGTCCACGCGTGAACTCTGCAGCAGGAATCTGAGGGACGTCTCCTTGCCGCGCATCGCGCATAGGTGCATCGCCACGATGCCCTTCCTTGTCTGCAGGGATCCGCACCCCCCAAACACTGCCTCTGCACACACAGCGCACCCGCGGATCTTCCCACATCTCCAGCAGCGGTAGAAGTGACCCGGCGCGACCCGCAAGGCGCCGCCACCACCTTGCTCCCTCTCGCATTCCGCGACGTGGCAGCAGGCAGCGCGGGGGCTGTGAAATACGTGAACGTGTGATGCCACATCAGCGCAAGACGCGCATGCAGGCTCCAGGGGCATGCCGCCGTGTAAGGGAGCGACGCGCACCTCGTAGTTAGGGTCGCAGTGGGGATGCGCGAGCAGCAGATCCAGGACGGGGAGGTGCCCGTTCCCTGCAGCAAGGCTGAGCGCGGTGGTGCTGTGCTTGTTCTCCGTGTCCGGCGCGATGCGAGGGTGCTCCAGCAGCGCCGCCACGACCGCCACCAGCCCTTTCGCCGCAGCAAAGTGCAGCGCCGTGTTGCCCGTACCCGGCTGGAGGTTGTTCACGTCGATGGCGCCTCCCGCTACAAGCCGCCGCACCTAAGCCCAGGCCTCCGCCTCCAACCCCCGGTCACTCCATGCAGGGCTCTCTGAGGTCGTGCCTGCATGCCAGGCCTGGAGGCTCGGTGACTGCATGCGGATAGAAGGCGCGGTGACGCACCTCCTGCGCGTCGCCGAGCTGCACTGCTCGGTGCAGCAGCTCATCCTGCTGTGGGTCATGCTGCACGGTTTCCAGCTCGTCATTCACCTCGCTTTGTTCCACGCGCTGACTCCCCCCTGACCGGCTACGGTGCCGATGCGGAGGAGACCGCTGCGAAGGAGACCGCTGCCGCCGCGGCTGTCCAGACGACCCGGCTTCGTCGACGTCGCCTTCCCCACTTCCCTCCGACTGCACGCAGCCACCGGATGCAAGATGCCCACTCACTTCCCTCCCACTGCACGTGGCCGCCACCTAACGCGTGGCCAGTCAACAACCATTGTGGCGCAGCACAAACGAGGCGGGCCAGCCAACGATTGAAGTGGAACGATGCTTGGCGCCGGCACAGGAGGATGCGGGGGTGCATGCACGCACTGCCTCAGCACTGCCCTCTGCTATGCCAGAATCTTGTCGGCGGTTCCAAGGGTCCATCATGTTCTCTATGGCGGCAGAGCGCTGCCGCTGAGCTGCCGACCTCGGCCGCCGACCATCCGCCAGCCGCAAACTGCTACGCCGGGGCATGCAAGTCCCTCCCACAGCCAGGCTTAGCTTGCACCGAAGACAGCACGCTGTTTGCTCAAGCTGCAGCTCCGACAGCGTGCTCCTGTGAGAGGAATGATTGTGCAGTATACGATGGATGAAGGTTGTTAGTCCCGAAAACGGTAACGCACATGCATAGCATGTCTGAAGCACAGCTCACTTTTCTGAAGGCGCAAGTCAGGGCCCGCGCAACTCACCGCGACTTATCGGAGCCCCCCGATCGTTCCCGAACGTGGGGCTCGTGTGGCCGGCGGCGATGAGACTCCGCTGTTCGCTCTGACCCCCGGTCGTCACTCGATGCATGGGAGGGAGCTCGAGGAGGCTCGGGAGGAGGCTCGGGAGAGGGGTTGAGGGGGGGTTTGGGGCGGGCCGCTGAGATCCCGAGTCTCCCGGGAGGGCGGCGACCGAGCCGAGGGGTTTTGCGGATAAACGTGTTTGGAAGGCATCGGCGGGCTGTAGGTGGTGGAATCGAGGGGTCACGCGGTGGGGGGTGGCGGGTCTGAGGGGAGCGTGGTGGAGGGTGTGGCGGGTCTGAGGAGGCGTGGTGGAGGAGGAGAGGCGCGGCCTCTCGGACGGTTCTCCATACACTGGCCTCCCTACCGAGCCTCAACCATTCCGCCACCAACAACCATCGCTCGTAAAAAACAGTCGCCCAGGAATATGACAAGGGCGCGCGGAGCACCGCCACTCTCTGAAACAGGATGAGGCCCACGCCGCCTCGAACGGGCGAAGGCACGACCCATCTTGACTATCCTGCGTTGAACACGGCAAGGGCGCGCGCTGCCCTTGACGCAAAGGAACTTGGATGTCGCTCCGAAGCCACCAAACTTCGATTGCCGGGCATCTTCCCTCCCGGCCAGGCGGTTTGACAGCACGGAACTAACAAGTCTGGCGCCCAAAGGGCGCTCAGGAGAAATACGAGCAAACCCCTGACGACGAGAACCTTGCGGCTTGCGTTGCAATATGCCTAAAGTTGAGTAGTTGAGCGATGGGAGTGGCATGTTTTGGACGCGGGTGAACGCTCCGGACTTTCTGGTACGAGCGCTGCGTCTGCGAAGAGAACGGCTAGTTCGAGGACAGCATAGAGAAGTGCGCTCTTCAAACGACAAGTACACGCAAGTGATCAAACGTACGGGGTTGAAATTTGAGTGAAACGCGTAGACTGCATCCCGTGCAGTGTCTTCGTAGAACCAGGGATGATTTTGAGGTGTCAAAAGGTATTCACAGAGGGGCTGACGATGTTTTATTAGGGAAATTTTGAAGTTGTAGAGGTTAAAATATCCGAACTTTGCCAGGTCACGATCTGATTGCCCGTATTTCTCACGTTTAAGGACTAAGGTTACGATAATGGATAAGTCACAAGGCCTCGCGTCCACCTGGCTGGAGTTGATGCCTTTGATACTCTTGAGAATCGCGCTGCTCTCTCGGCGATGGTGGCCTGGGGGCAGCTCCTGACTCACACGATTCAGAAGATGTTTCGCGCGTGACGGATTGCTGCGCTGGTTCAGGAGGCACTCTCGGGGGCGGAGCTGACTCGAAGTCCTCAGAGGAGGTCTCGTGTTCGAATGTTGACTTTTCCGGTGACGTGGATTGGAGACCGGTCCGTGCGACGTTCTCTCCTGGCGCGCCTTTGTCGTCGTCTTTGCCCACGACCTTGCCCGCCGCTTTCTCAAAGGTCGCCTTGAGAGAGCGAAACATAGTGTCTATCCTATCATCTGTGCTGTACGTGCGAGTGACGCTACACGTTTCTCCCTACGTTTGTGAATCCTTCGCAAGGAATCATGTAACGTATGCTTTTTCGACGATCATATGCAAAAAATTTGCGAAACACAAATGTACTCGTCCAGAAAATGGAGCTGGAAGGACTCTCTTCTGCGTTCAATCTTGTGTTGGCTGAACGAATTTGAACGCAAGCCCTCTCAAGTAAACGACTGACACAACACATTTGACACCACCGCACGACTGCAGTAGGAGTAGCGCTAGCGCTAGCGTCTCAGGGTGTCACTTGTACTCTCACAAGTCAGAGCCTCCGGAAGCGATTTTTTCGATTTTGGGGGATTTCTTTATTTTTAATTTTATCTGATAATTTATAGGTATGGTTGTCCGAAGGTCCGAGGTTGCAGACCCTCTATAGAGGGTTAACTATTTTGACTTGAATTCAATCTGTCATAACATGAGCTATAATTGGGGGACCCATGCAAATGATGGCTCATTTTCAAGGTATGGACCTCACCAATGTAGGTTTTGATTGGTTCCCGCTATGGCCGCGATTTTGGCATCGAAAAACATCAAGAACTGCTCACAACCAGCGTCAAAAATATGGCCTTTTTCAGACCCCTGGCGGGTTAACTTTTATTTTTCTGTATCAGCGAGAAAACCTTTTCGGAGTAGATATTCTGCGCCGGGGTGATAAAATATATTTTATTAGAGTATTATGGAAGGTATAGAGCCTCCGGTTGTCGGCGGAGACGCAGCCGATCTCCAACTATTCTTCGACGCACTCAACGACACCGAGGATTTTCTTGATGAAGTAGTGGCCACTGAGAGTGATGAACCTCTAGAGGTGTGTGATGTTGAACATCTGGTGCAGGGCTCTGTGAATGAAGTGTCAACATGTACTACAATAGGTTCGGAACTGTCCAGCCCGCCAGCGACCACTATGCAGCCTCCTGCTGCTGGAACCGAAACCATGACCCCTCAGCCTTCTATCAACGTTACACCCACCCCTAGCGTTGCCCTTACAGACATCGTTGCGGATCTCAGCAATGTTTTCAGTCCTAACCCCAATCCAACCACCACTCAAGTGAACATAACAGTCAACGAGGCCTCTTCCGCTTCCTCGCCCAGCAGGAGCACGCTCGACGTCCGTATCAACCTTCAAGGCTCCCCACAACCGCCAAGGCCCTCTACACTTCCAACACAAGCTCCCCCAGTTTCATCTGCAAGCCTTGAACCGATTGCATCAGCACCTCACGCCACCACAGTTCATATGGCCCAAGCCGTATCGGTGAATACAACCGAGAGTGCCAGCGAGAGAGTCTGCTACGTTTGCAACGCAGCTTCGCCCTTTCAGTCCGCAATCACACTTACTATTTGTGAGAAGTGTGATTTGGCGTATCATCACATTTGCGCAACCCAATTTCGTTGTCCTCGCTGCACACCCGAAACCAACCTGGCTGAGGACAAACGCCCTCCGGTCCCGCTCGCCGACGATATTCCGTCACTTCTGAAAATGTCGGCCTCCCAACTGGTTGAGCAATGTAGATTGCGTCAAGTAGGCAAGAGTGGCAACAAAGGTGTCCTCATTGATCGATTGACAAAGGCTATTCAAAAAGCCGCTGTCAAGACTGCCTCCGTCCCCCCTCAGCAAACGCCCCGCACGCGTCAGGGCACTGCGCCAACTGCACCAGAAGGGGCCAAAACAACCACTGCAAAGAAAATTAAAAAGCCTGAGACCATCGATGAAAGCCCTTGGGTGGATATCACTCAGGAGCAGGCTGCTGCTGGTAGGTGGACTCGGCCGGAATATACAGGACCGGAAAAGGGGAGAGCGAGTGCCAAAGCCAACCGGCTTCTCAACCCGCGCAAGAGCACACCGATTGATTATCTCAACGCCTTCATCCCTGAGGCTGAGCGTTATGAGAAGTGGAAAAATAATTCCAACATGTACGCCACACATCAGGGGGCCTCAACTGAGAAATACCCAGACTTCACCCCCTTCACCGCAGTAGACATGGATTGCATTCTCGGCTTACATGTCCGAAATGGCCTCTCCCCCGTCCCAGACATGCGCTACAACTTCACCAACCCCGAGACAAGTTTCGTGTTTGGGGACAGTCGTGTTATTGACACTGTACCCGGCGGGTTTAGGAGGTTTAAGGAGTTCAAGGCCTTTTTCCATATCCAAGATCCCCGCCTACTACAGCCCCCTGATCAGCCGTTCTGGAAGGTGGCTCCTCTTTTAGAGGTTCTGCGTTCAAACAGTGAGGAGTTGTATGATCCTGGTGAGGACATTTCGTTGGACGAGCAGGACGCAGGCTTCCAGGGACGTTGTGCTTTCAAGGACAAAATCAAGTACAAGAAAGAAGGCGACGGGTTTTTGGCAGATTGTCTGTGTGACGACGGTTACACATGGACTTTCCACTTTCGGCATGATCCTACACCTCTACCCCTGACACAACAGCAAGCTTCGGACTTGCACAACAGATGCCTTCTCCTTGTCAAACGTTTGAAGTTTGATTGGAACAGAATCTGGATGGACAACCTTTTTACTTCCCGCCGTTTCATACAGTGGGGGTACCAGGAGAAGGTCTTGATGGGCGGAGTGGCACGCCCACACGCACGTGGCGTTCCGGAGTCAGTGATACAGAGCGAGGCTCGTAGTAAAGCAGATCTTGAGCGGGCTGTCGGCACTGTTAAGGTTGCGCGCACAGCTGACTTTAAGATAGTGGCGGTGTCTATCTATGATAGTAAACCTGTTCACTTTCTGACGAGCATCCACAGCAAGGTGAGCATGGTTGACAAGGTGAGGCAAATATGGGATGCTCAAGAAAACAAAAAGAAGGAGCTGCCCTTCAAACGCTTGAACGTTATTGACGACTGCAACTTCAACATGAACGGCGTTGACATCGCTGATCAGCTACGCGAGATATACAGGTTCGACGGCCCATGGATGCGGCAGCGCAAGTGGTGGTGGGCGGTGTTTTTGTGGGCGTGTGGCGTTGCGGTTGTCAACGCCTACATACTGTACAAAACACAGTGTGAAGAAGGCCTTGTTCCGAAAAAAGAGCGCTTGAGTCACCTACAGTTCAATGCCCTGCTTGCTAGGGAGCTGTGCAGCGGAGAACGAGCTGAGGCGTGGAAGGTGGCCCCAGTTGGTGCACGGAAGAGGGCAGCTTCCTCAGCTGCGGCAGGCCCAAGCTCCGGCGCTAAACGGCCACGTGGTATGACGTTGACACCCAAGACCTTGCGGGAGACGTATCAACGACGCACCAGTGGAAAGCATGCTATGAAGGACATTCCTGGGCAAATCCGAAATTCCACTGAGTGCCAATGGTGCAAGTTCCGTGCAAAGTTTGCATATGGGGGACAAGCTGTTAAAGCTTTAGAGACTAAGAAGCCCCCCAAGTCTCACTTTGGGTGCAAGCACTGCGAGGTTTGGTTCTGCGGCGTGCAGTGTTGGAATGAATTCCATCACTTGTAGTGAGTTACTGTGTGAAGCTTGCATACTTGATAGCAAGCTGAGTGATGGACATTTGTTTGATAATAGACAAGCAGTGGGTTCATTATATTCCCTTTTTCATCATATAACTTGATATTCACTCTCTCAGAGGCCCCCTCTTTCCTAATTGCCCTCATGGGTACATAACCGTACTATTGCATACGTTGTGCAGGCTGAATATTGATACCTGTTGGTGCGCATGAACACAATTTGTCGAAAAGTTGGGGGGTTCATGCATGGAGTGTTTCAAATTAATGTTTACACATATATTTTGATATCTGATACCTGAAATAAGTTAATTCGGATTTTAGGTTGGTGCACGACATCGGTCAACGCATGGCACTTTTCACCCCTGAAAATGCATATGCATGCAAAATACCCCATGCAAAATTCGATGCTCCGACGATATAATGATATTTTTTTGTGCTGAGTACCTTAAATACCTCATATAGATACCGCCATTTGATGCATATATCATGCCATGCCGATTTGGGGTCGAATCGATGTCGAAACGTGACTTTGACCGCCCTGAAATAGTTAACCCTCTATAGAGGGTTAACTCAAAAACGTTTAAGAGATACGAGCTGATTATCATTATAGGGTGTGGAATTTCAAAAAATTGGCCCGGAAAACGTTTGGGGGTATTGACCCAAAGCCCAAAGCCCCCGCCTTTTCGGCGCCGAAGGCCAAAGCCCCCCAACCTTTGTCGGCGCCGAAGGCCAAAAAGCCCCCACCTTGTGTCGGCGCCGAAGAAAAGCCCCCACCCCACCTTAAAAATGATCCAAAAAGCCCTATATAAGCCTTCTTTTTCAACAAAAAATGGCCTTCGGCCAAAGCCCCAAAGCCCCCTCCGCCGCGGGAGCCAAAGGTCGGCCTAAAGCCCCCCCCACCCGCCTTTGGAGCCAAAGACCCAAAGCCGCCCCCAACGTTTTCCAACTCTTTTTTTTGAAATTCAACACCCTATTGGAGTTTATAGTGCCGGCTTTGCCTACTTTCCTTTCGTCGTGTCGAAAATCGCGATCGGGCCGCGCAGTGGCCTAAGCTCGTAACCTGAAACCTCTGGCTTGCGAGAGAACACCATTGGGAGAGTCGGGGACATGACATGCCATGCCATGCCATGCATGGCATGACATGACATGACATGACATGACAAGACATGACATGACATGACATAGAGCGTCTTAGAGTTGTAATGAAACCTCACATTTGCACTCAGATGCTGCATCGGTCGGTATATCGAATCCCCCGCCCGTCGCGTGAGCATCTGAGCCGCTCACGAGACCCGCCTTGCATGTTGTGAAGAGCACTTCTCGCGTCCCGCCAGTGTAAAGAGTTGTTTCAACGGTGTTAATTAATGAATAGATTAGGAACATCCGCAGCATGCTAGCACCAAAATATGTTGCATACGACATACTTTGGGCGCTAGGTAACTTGCCCGCTCAGATTTGGTCACTCGAAGCGGATCTTGGGGTCCTCGCTTCGAGTGGCGAGGAGCGGTAAACGCCATCCTCGAAACGCCATTCTCTTGGCGTTCTGACCGACGGGGAGTGGTTGTAGCTACTTAACACAACTAAGTGAACTCATGTAAAACGTTTAAAACGCGCAGATGCGCTTCATCCGCTCAAATCGCTGGCGGTATGAAGCACTTCTTCCGCTCTATCTCCGCGGGATGTCGCTAGGAGGTCGGAGCAGAAAAGTCAACATACTTCACTCCTAAGGTGTTGTCCGTGATAAATATTGTTAATCATGCAAAGATCAACAAAATTGTCGGACCGAATCTTCTCGTTTTGAGATTAGACCTAATGAGCGTTCCCTCAAGCAGCGCCACCGTCCCCCTAGCGGAAACCGGGAGGACGTTGGCGCGCTGTCCGGCCAAACCGCGGCAAGACCGGAGATTCCACCCGACAATTTTGCTGAACAGGCCCTTCTGAGGGATACTGAAAGAGCGCGCCGCCGAATTTTGACAATTCGCCACGTAAGATGCTCCGCGACGGTCAGAGTAGGCAGAATATTGTATTTCAGAAACAGCGGATAAAACAAGCTTCTAGCAACCGAAAACTCGAATTCTGGGGCAAAGACGCCATATGACGCCATATGACGTCTCATGTTAATGCGAGTCTTAAAATTGGACCTAAGACGCCGTATAACATGACATGACATGACATGACATGACATGACATGACATGCCATGATATGACATGACATGACATGACATGACATGACATGACATGGCATGGCATGGCATGGCATGACATGGCATGACATGTCATGGCATGACATGTCATGGCATGCCATGGCATGGCAGGGCATGGACATGCCATGTCATCATGTTATACCATGTCATGTGCTCATGTCATGACATGAGCACACATGACTTGACAATTATCTATAATCGTGAGATAAAATAATTTACCCCGGGGAGCCAAATCGCCCCCGGCTACCATACAAGGTCAAGGGCAGTCCCTATCCTAAAAGTTCCCCGGTTGGCACATACATGGAGAATCCGACTAATCGAACTCTACAACAACCGCCATGACAACCAATCCTATCCCACCTGCCGAGACTAACTATTGCGTCAAATCGGTAACGGACGATGGGACCGTCACGTTCCCCCATGCTACTACCGCGCAGTATTTTGGCAAGAACCGGTATGGTTCTCGGAAGATACACGGCCCACTTCAAGCCTGTTTGGCTTTCTCATCGGCTCTTGAATTCAGAACTCTCGGCCATTCATTGCTAATGGTGTGTGCCTTCACATGGACCAAGTCCGGCGTGGCCCCCATGTGGCCCCTTTTGTTCAGCAGTTCAGCAGCCAGTTTGTACAGAGAGTACCCAATCATGCTCCTCCACATTCTAGGGTCCACCCAGTCTTTCACTTGCACCTTGCGGATGTTATCTATGGTGTTCTGCGAATCGGTGTATATGATGAGATCCTTATCCGGTTTTTGCAACGGCAACCCCATATGCCTCTGCCCGTGCTATCGATTTCTCCCCTAGCGTGGATGAGCTCGTATACGTCCCATTCTCTGTGACCACTGCACTGCCCGCCTCGCCCGTGTATGGATCGTAACTCCCATCTGTAGCCATGTGCCTCTCATCGCCAACGAGAACAGGTCCATGCGACCTGTCATAATGCCAGTGTCCGAGAAGTTTGTAGGATTATCCCACATATTTCCGTGGTATCTCTTCGGCTTGCTCCAATGCAACGTGACAATAATAATAACTCCCGCTCGGTCCGGGCCTCCATGCTCACCCCCGATGAGATCAAGTCTAGGTGTGTCATGTCACAGAATGATGTGTATGACAAACCCCCCATGCCCGGGGAGTTCATTATCGTGGCAAAAGCTCCTCCGCTACGGCCAGCTCTCCCATACAGCTCCCCCAACGTGAGGTGGCCATGCGCCCCTAGGAAAGACTGCGATGCTCTGTATCCCCATGTGGCTATTACCCAAATTCCCAGTCCTACCACAAGGACCACGGCAAGATAATCTCTGCGATGACCGATTTTGTATATAGTGGGCATATAAGGGCTTTGGGACACTGTTTCTCTGGTTGCCTCTCATATGAACTACCTACCGTATCACGTGGGTTTGTTCCAAAACTTGAATTTTCGAAGATTTCAGAGCGTGTGATCACCAAGGGTAATTTTTACGAAATCTGGAAATTTTCTTCAGTCCTACCACAAGGACCTACATTTAAGCCCGGCTATCCGCTTCACAATAGGTCCTGTGAAAATTTCGAGACCCATGTCGTCAAGTTCTCGAGTAGCTCTTTCGATAATGTCATCACAATAATTTCATCCGAGGTCATCTTGAACATCAAAATCTCAGTTGAAGAGGCATGGGTATGTAAAATCCGATAATTTCAGTGTGGCATAGCTAATTTTCGATCATTTTTTGCACTACCCATGCCTACTATAGGTGGTGCACCGTGCACGTACAGTCAAAACTTGCGACGTGGGGGAAGGGGAACTTAGTTCAAGTCCCAAGGATGCCGTAAACCAATGGGCAGCTAATCCTGGTATCGACGAGGCTTCCTTAAAAAAATGTTGAAAAAGTGGTCCTTGTGGTAGTATTGGCCGTGTTTTCAGACCTATCACAAGGACTACCGGGTAATAGCCACTTGGTCCGCAACCCTATAAAATTGAGTAGGGTACAATCCGCTCCCCCTTGTACCAATGAGGGTTTACGTTAATGTAATGTGAGCTCCTGCGGAGGCCCTCTCCTGCCTCCCTAATGTCGACTCTGGGTAAAACCTGCACTTCTTCACTGATGGGATGCGGTTCTCTTTGATGTCATGAACGCCCCCTCGTAGGACATTCCATATTGTTGTTGCTCGCATGCTCCATAGCGTGTCGATTGTGGTGAGGGAGCAGTATTTGCTCGGTGATTGCAATGCCTGCAGCAAGTTGTCGAGTTTGGCGGTGTATAGTAGATCGCCTCAACATTGTCTACCCCGAATCCTAATCACAAAAAATATTCTGGTTGGATCGAACGGAGCTAACTGTTATTTTTCGTGAAAACTTTTATGATATTTTTCAAATAACCCGATGATATTCTAGTTTTTAGGACGTTTTCTGGAATATTTTTACGACCTTACAGGTAAGGTAAAATTCGAGCTCCCTTTTGCCCTGTTTGGCCGACTATGCTTGCTTCGCGCGAAACCCTGATACGAAGCTTGCACCTTGTATGTTTGAAGTGAAAGCATCCCTCCTCGCTGGCTGAGTTTACTCCTCAGACAGTTGGGAGAATAGACAAAATCGCTAGGAGAAGCTGGGGAGAGTCGCTCCCCAATGGGGACGAACATATACCATAATATTCAACACAGTACGACATAGTTCGACTTTCCCACAAAAACGAATCAAACGTATGACCTAAGACGCGCATATGATTGAAAATGTATGAACAGACGCGACGTACGTTAGAAAAAAACATCGAGAACAGTATGAAAGAGCCTATGGCTGAAAACGAGGAGCAAGGCGCGAAGACATTGTCAGACCGCTTTGCAGAAGTCTTGGCAGCAATCGAGTCAGAGGTCTATAAGAGCCTCAACGACTGGAGTAGAGGAATAGGGAGAGAACGCGTTGAATATTTCATATACCGGCACTTCATCTCGCAACTGAAAGAGAAGCTGGGAGAAGAGTACGCGACCGAACGGAATCTTTGGTAACATCAAGCTGATAACAACCCTAGGATTGTACACTCTGCAGGTGAGCGCAAAGTGTATGCCTAGCCTGAGTCTTCAAATCAAAAGCGTGTAATTTTTCCTCTTGCAAATTTCACTCTGTTCACGCGACTGTACGTTATTCTTGCTCTCCTCACACGACGACACGAGAGCGCCCTTGTTTCGCCATTATTTCAAATTTTGCTTCGCCCTATAATGGCTACTGCCCAGTGGTACTCGTCATAGTACCAGAATCGAATCCGGTACTATCACACGTGCCAAAACGCTATAATTATTTTTGTTGTCCTCCTCCATGCTGATGGTGCTGCTATCCATGATATGCCAGTACCTTTATGACCCCAACTGAGTTGCCTTGTGCCCCATTGGCCCATAGGTCACGTGCACCCCTCCCAGTAGATGCATATTGCCACCAAGGTGGAGTTTTCGTGTTACAAACTAGTTTCCCACTTGTCTTCGAAATCATGGCGCTTCGTTCGAACTTTTTTTCGAACAGATTTTGGATTCAAATCAACCCAGCGATATCTCAAATTGAAGCGGTATAGCATGGCCAATGATGGATGTGATCATCGGGCAGTTGGCATACTGCCATTTGCTGAATTTGTGACATGCTAAACATCCCATCTCCACAAAATGGTCCAACTCAAGATTCCTTAAGTATGGGGGATATCGTCGATTTTGGAGCCTAGTCGCGGCGCTAAAACTATGAAATAAGTGTATTATAACGTCGGATTGCCTCAATAGTGTTTAGGACATCAAAAGTGAACCCATATATCGTTTTTTTGAATACCTTTACATGCACGAGAAGTTGCCGTACTTGGACTCTACACATGGAACTTAAGTACGAAACCGCTCCCGGTATTACTACAAAATGCTAAGAGGCCAATTTATCACACCCTTGGGTGTTATTGAATCACAATACTAGCATTAAAGACGCGTTCAAATGGCACCACGCATGGCGTCCGCTTAGAATGCATCTCAATAATGAAACGTGACATCATGCATGCCACCTCGTGGCCACCTAGCGTGCCCTTGTAAGTCACCGCGTGCTTGGTACTTGTTACAGTACCAGAAAATTTATCTAATTTTATGGCGTTACACCCCCCAAAAGCACGCCGCGCATACACATACCTAAAGTTCATGAGAGTACATTTCAGCATCAACAACAATTAAAAAGGGTCCTAAATGATATTTCAAAACCGTCATGGGACCCATACACCCCCTCTAGTGCCCTTAATAACGCATACCGTTTGGTACTTGTGACAGTACCGTACCACCGGGCAGTAGCCAATAAGGCGAAGGAAGAAGCAAAGCATACGCACAATTGCTCCTGCCTTCAAACCCCTTCTCCTTTTCTCTCATACTATGTTGAGCGCGTTAACAGCCTTCTAAATTGTGAAATTAAACACGCTTTACAGGTTTTCAAATACCTACCAAAGCTACGCAAGGTCACAGAGGACGCAGAAGGCAACGAACACATTTCTGTCACTGGTGAAGAGTGTATGGCGACAGCTGCAAAGCTCATTGGAGCGATTAAGAGTGGAATTACAGAGGAGTGCGTACGCTCCTTAGTATGGCACCTTGTATTTCACGATGTCTACTGTCCAGTCATGGACGCGACGTCTACTCGCGTCGTTGAGCTGGAATCCCACCAGAGGGAAGAGGCAGAAGCTGCAGCACAGGCGGAAAATCTCGGCGACCTTGAATTGGGCGACCAAGACGAGGGAGTGGAGGGCGTGGAGGAGGAGAAACGTGACGCATCGGACCCCCCATCTGAAGGTGGTGACGACTGGGAGGACGCTGCTGACAGAGGTGTGCTTATATCCCACCTTAGCCCCACGTTAAAGGTGTTTCTGCATGTCGCATTTATTTGCATTTCCCACACGTGCGTCAACACGACATGCATCCCCTTTGTTAGTGAACATTTTAGCACCTTACAAGGTTGTCACTTTCTCAATCACGAAACCGCAGGTGATTTCGACAACTCCAATTTTCTTACAGGCAGTGGGGGCAACGGCCGTAGTCTGCTCGGCCACGAAGAGACTGCGGATTTTGACGAGAGCACGCTTAGGGCTGCATTAGCTTACACTAAAAGTGTGAGTGAGCGATCGGAGACCATCGAGGGTCACGAAGGGGACCTGCAGATGAACGAGGATTCTCTTCAGACTCTCAAAATAACTAGGGAAGATCTCACAGACACTGCAGTTTGGTAAAACCCCTAAATAAACGAAGCGGTTCGCGAAAGTGGAAGCCCACTTTCGCGAAATCTCCAAACCACATAGCGGTGTGCTCACCAAAACGTGCACGTGTTCACCAAAAGGCACCTCCTGGTGTTTGCCCCTGAATGAGACGAAGCAATTAATCTGTAACAAACCCGGCTTTTCATGGGACGGAAGCCGGGTTGTCCAGCTGGTGACACATTGTGACACAGGTGTGACGTACGCATGCCAGAGTATCGTATGTGGCATTGGCTTGCTTATGACGTAGTCGCGATGCAGACTGCTGATGACAGTGTATGGCCGGTTTCAGATGTGACACAGAATGCAGAGTACAGCCGATGGTGCATGTGGCAGATGTTTGGGAGACGATTGACGACGTGGGCACGATCGTAGGAGGCGGTGAGATACTGTGACACAGGTGGTGGTCGCGCAGAGGTGAGAGCGCGACGCACGGATAGGAGACTGGTAGTTTGGAGGTTACGAGACAAATCTGTGGATATGCTATCACAGAGTCCGAACGGACAGCTTTTCAGTAGCACTTTTCCAATTTCCCACTCACTGGGTTCGTGGGCAAGCGCGCAGCGTATATATATAGAGAGAGAGGTAGTTTTACTCACTTGAGAGTGGGGACCCAGACGCCTAAGTCTGGGTCCCCCACTATGGCAGATAGACTCGCGTTGCGGATTCGCGTTGCTCTTTGAATATGATGAAGGCTGGATCAGCCTAGCACAGTTGTGGACACTCCTTGGTTCCTTGATGCGCTTGTATGTTAATATGGATACAGTGAGACAGTATATTGGAGGCATAATGCCTAACTTTGCGTCAATTAAGAGTGGTTTCTTTTGTATTGCTTGCTTTCTTGGTGTTGACGTTACCTCCGGATTTGCGCGCGCATGGAATACGCACGCGAGCATAATATTACAAGTTGTATACGCATTCGTGTTAGATGAAAATGCACCCACGAGACGACTTATTGAGACATTTGAGGACATCGATGGATGTCATGCCGAGCACGCACACATATATGCTATGTTGGATTATACCGCAGAGCATCGATATGTCATCTAATGGTTTATTTGTTGACTGAGGAGTTACAGCAGCTCTTGGCAGTAATTTGAGTGTTTGTCCCACCATGTGCACGCGTTTGCGACAAATCGAAAACCCTACGCCTAATCTCCAAAATGAAATGTCGACGCCTACTGTGAACTATACTGTACAGTGCGCAATCCTATCTCTTCAAATGTTTATTTGTCACTTTGAAAACACCGACAGCACGAAATAACTCTATAATGGAATTGGACGCCCGATTCATTTCCTTCGGACACCAACATTTCGAAAATACTTTGCACGGAAATTTTGTTATGAATCAAAATTATAGGCATATAAGCACAGTACACTACAGCAAAATTCTGGTGACATCAGACAGCTCCATGCATTCAGTGACCTATATGTTTCAGGTTTGGGGATACTCTTGTTGTCCAATTTTGTCTATTACAGAACTACCCATTGCCCTATGCACCAACCCGGCCTAGAGTAGGCCCGGGAAATTAATATACTTATGCGCCCGAAGGGCGTGGGTGTTTCCTTTTCCCCTATGCACCAATGTCTAAATACCAATCTGGACAAGCTATACCGCTTGTTCCTTTCCATGGCATCAAAGACCGCCGCAGCCCTTTCCTTAGTGGACAAACTGAAACGGAGTTGCCACCCAGGTGGTAATGGGATCACCAGTACGTGGACATCTGAAAAAGAATGATGTGCCGAACAATAGGGCAGCAACGAGCTCTGGCCATATTTTTTGGGATTAGCCTACATTTCCCAAACCGAAGGTTATCTTTTCTTCCGTGATATTCCAAATGCCACAGCACTGGGCAGTGGCCATGCGCTTAATAGCATCCAACCTCGACATCTTCAAGCACCCCGATGCAGCGGCGTCCAATAGACGCGTCATGCGTGTTGATGGAAGCCGGGGCTCGCACTTGAGCCCAGATAAATTATGCATCTTCAACCTGCGCAAAGAGACCAGACAATCCATTTTTCAAACTACAGCAAGGTGGACTATACACTGATGCCATCGGCGGATAGCTCATGGATCATAATTCAATAACTGCATCATATGTTCAAGCAATAGGCAGAACCAATATTCATACGAGCTGATAGGTCTCGCCCACAGCTGGCACATGTTGGAACGCATCCTCACCTTTCACAGTTTGTTAAGCACATCCTGCATATACCGCAAACTTTTCAGGCTCTCCCTGCACCCAACAAGGCAAACCCATCTCTTCCAGAACATTGCACACATGATCGGGCACCTGGGAGCCTCTCCAAACCAAAAGAGCAGCAAAGCAGCAAAGTGGCATTTCATGCCATCTCGAACGGTGGGCTGCATTAATTGTGAGCACCAACGCTCTCTGCGCCGCAGTGAGATGCTGCGAGGAAATGCACTCTACAGAGACAAGAGAGAAAGCCAGCATATCGGCCACGTGGCGCTAGCGGCGGAACGGTTGCACGGGCGATGCGAGTGGCGAGGATGCGAGCTACGCGTCGGGAGGGCAAACTTGAGGAACTGCTGGTTCTCCTTCTTCCGCCGCCTCATATTCTTCGGCGAGTTTGGGTCATTGCACAACTCGTGTTCGGACTCCTTGTTCAGCGCCATGTTGATTGCGTCTTTAGTGCTCCTATCCTGCTCGCCGCCACGTCCTCCCACCCGCACCCACGGCCTCGCAGTCCTACACTGCGCCCTCATGGAATAGCACGTGCAATGCCGACAACCACACGGCGCCACGTGGCTTCGGAGATGATATGGTGTCAACTTTCTGAGTGACAGGTAGACAAGGCGTTAACAATCCGTTGGGCATTTAAGGGGGCGGTAAGCGCATAGAACATCCGCTCGGGAGTTGTTTTGGCAAACCAGCATGGCAGCCTAAAAGTGCCTTCTACTTGTACTAGGCGTGGCGGGTCTGTACCAGTCTGCCTTTCGCGTCCATTTCCTGTGCATGCCAATCAAGCATCCCCCCTCCAGCACAAAGCTCAGCGAACGTTCATCTTGACTGTATTTACAGCACGAGGACAAAACGGCCCCAGGTGCGAGCAGCTGGCTAGGGGCTGGGACCGCCTAATTTCATGCGGGCCGAACTCGCTCATGGAAACAGCTGGAGTCCTATCCAATGACAGCCGATTGGTCTAGAGAGGGCCGTACAGCGCTCCATCAACCAATAATAGAGCTCTCAGGAGCACTCGACTAATGGATCTCACGTGAATGATGGCGGCAAAAGTTGCACCTTCTTAACTTGGATGAGCTTGCTGAGGCCTGTTTGCTCAATTTCCTTATCTTGGTCCCAGCCTTTCGTGAGACCGACTGCGGATTAATCCCCCTCCCCCGCCACCTCCTGACCCCATAAATCCCAGGTGACACAACCCCGTGATGCGCCGTCAGGCGTCCAGGTGACACAACCCCGTGATGCGCCGTCAGGCGTCCAGGTGACACAACCCCGTGATGCGCCGTCAGGCGTCCAGGTGACACAACCCCGGGATGCGCCGTCAGGCGTCCAGGTGACACAACCCCGGGATGCGCCGTCAGGCGTCCAGGTGACACAACCCCGGGATGCGCCGTCAGGCGTCCAGGTGTACTCCCTTCACACCTTGTAATGGGACATATTGTTCTAGGCCGTATCTGCCCAAAGCGCGTGTTCACCAGAAGTTGCCGCCCCCAAGCGATGGCCGGAGGACGCACGAGGTCAGTGGGGCGTGGCTACATCACACGCGCTCATTAAGGTGCGCCGTGTGACGCACACGGGCACCAGAGCGCGGCCTGTGACTCATGAGCCGGACCGTCGTGAAGGGAGGCAGACAGTAAATACTCCCAGCAGACATTAAAGCACGGAGCTGGTACAAGGCGCGAGCTCACCTTGCTTGGGCTCCATCCATTCTTGGGTCAAAGGGTTGAAGATGCAAGTGCTGGTGGGAGGTGGCTTGATCTGCTTGCAACTCACCTCCAACCCCTCGACATGTGTCAGGTAGCACTGCGACAGCATGCTGGTTGCGACCACGAGGGTAGAGCGGTGCGCAGCATGCAGCTCATGGCATGCCAGTGGACATCACGGCAACAAGCGGAGTGATATCCAACACTCGGGAATGCACGAGATTATCTTCACCCAAGAGAACTATGGAATGACCACCCCCCGGTAAGAGAAGAACGCTCATTGGTCCTTCAACGAGAATCTAAGCGTCTGCATGGCACAATGTTCCAATTCACTCCAAGAACTTCATCAGCGTTGCAGCGGTTTGTGCCGGCGTACGGCCCACATCTACTGGGCCGGAATTGCTACTGAAATTATACACGGAGGACAATTTCGTGGATCCGAGGATCCTTATTCACGGAAAACTGATAAACCAGGTCTCTGACCGTCAGATTCCGTATATTTGCGAGGTTGCATTTTGCCAGGTGGAAAAAATGTTCTTGACACCGCGGTCAATGTCACCTAGTTGGGCCTTGTTTCTGAGTCTGTGACCGAAATCGAACGATTTACATTTACATTTACTGTCGAGCAATCGTCGGGAACTGTTCGGCGGCTTCAGAGCGAATGTGCACAATTTCATAAGAGGACAAAACCGGCGCTTGAGCATGAGCTCCCTGATAGGCAGCCTCGGCTCAGTTCAGGGGTCACCGCAGCTCCCTGATAGGCAGCCTCGGCTCAGTTCAGGGGTCACCGCAGCTCCCTGATAGGCAGCCTCAGCTAAGAGAGAAAACTCTGCTATCGCCTGAGAGAGAGAAAACTCTGCCATCGCTACTGCCAACAAGACACACCTCAAAGATGCAGCCGACTGTGAGGACTCAGAGCTGTTTCCTGGGCAAATGATGGAAGCAACTACTGCGGAAGAGGCTTCGGGCATGGCGCATGATCTCTCCGGGGGGCAAAGACAGAGCTCACTCGTGTGCCAGCATCGACCTGTGCACGCCTTGCTGCTGCAAAAATCATGAATATTACGAGTGAGCACCCAGCATGCTTGTCTCTCGCATGCTTCTCAAAGAGGCACCTGCTGCAGCAATATGCGGAGCATGCGATAGAAGCAAGCGGAAGCATGCGGGAGTTAGGGTGGGAAGGAGGGCGGTGCATTGAATATGCGTTAGATATGGACCTGCGCTCGCAGCCAAGGGGGTAGTTGAGGGGTGCAATGGGGGAGCAGCTAGATTTGATCTTACTTGTTGCGGTCGATTCATCGCACATCACGTTGCATGTTGCATCGCATCGAGAGGGGAAGAGAGGGGGGGAGGTAGGGTGTTTCACCTGACTTGGTGTGGGCGGCTTCTTAGGCGGCTTCGGAGGGACTACCTGTGTCGGGACAGCGCCGCAGCTCACAAGGATGGCCTACCCTCAGCCTTGCAGGATTCCCAGAAGCCAACACAACGGCCATCTGCACCTTCAGGTTCCAGCTGCGAAAGCTGCATGCACTGATCGAAGCCGCCCCAGAGATGTTCTCGGGGACACCGTGCGCAGGCATGCTAATCGGCGTCGTTGGATCCTAGCACAGATGCAGAGGTGCAATCTCACAAGCGCGGAGGGTCGGATCTTGTTCATTGGAATGGGATGACAACACTCCAGCCCGTTATGTCATCCATCGATCGCAAGATTTGGGAGCTGAGGAAACTTCGACCACCCCTACATCTTGCATAAGGTCCCCGAGTCTGATCAATTACAGCTCACAACGGATGGCCGTGCTACAATTATGCAGGGTCTCAATTTCCTTGGATGCTGCAGAGGAGTTGATGCACGAAGCAGGCCAGGAGAGGTACAGCAATCACCCTAAACATTGGTGGATCCGACGGCCTGGGCATCCCCGCCCGTCCCACAACCACACCACTACCCTTCAAGGCAATGATTACACTACTCTCTTCGTGCACATGCTATATTCATGCTCAGACTGTCAGACTGTGCTACAGCCAATCAACGATCTAAAGCAAGGGAAATATGCAGCTATGGTATGCCGCAGAGGAGAGGTGATAATAAACTTCACAGAGCATTTTCCATCTATCATCGACCAGCACTCAGAGACAACGGAGGACATCTGCGCTATAAATCTGGCATCAAATTGTGTGGGACGTCCAGACCTCCCATAAATGCGAGGAATTCCGGTGATCATATGCGGAGGTGATTGTACGGCGTTCGCGCAGCAGTAATAGCATGCGGCGATGGTCATACTGCAGGCGCGCAGCGGTGATAGTGCGCGGGCGGGCGCCATCGCGCTCCTCCAACCGGTGGCATGAAGGATATCACGGCGCCATCCCGCGCATGAACTGCGCCACGCCGTGCTTCATTGATGGATCGATTGAGCGATGACCGCTTGATTGGATGATTGATTGAATGGTGACCGCATGATTGGATGCATGCACGAGCGCATAGCCCACCAGCCTGGTTGCGGAACTTGGCATCAACGCCGTCAAGGGTGGAGAGCAGGGGCATGAAGGGAGGGGGGGCGGAGCTGCAGCTGTCGGGCACCTGAGGAAGGGGATGATGGCGGGGGAGCAGGTGCGAACGATGCGCTCCGTGGAGGGGGGCACCACGATGTACTTGTGCCGGGTGCTTCCCCTGCGCGCCGTCTGGCAGCGCCTGGGTCGGTCTGATCACGCGCCCCGGCCAACTTCTTGGTGCTCATGGGTAGCCGCGGCGAGCGCTCCCCCCTGGCCAAGGGGGAAGGCAAGGGCTCTCTAGGGCACACACTTTGGCAGCTCTCGGAGAGAGAGGCGCCTCATGGAGACGGGAAATCGAGGAGGACCCCGCCAGCAGGCGCTCAGCAGGGGGTCAGCAGGGGGTCAACAGGGGGTCAACAGGGGGTCAACATACGATACGCCGTGCTGCAGTTGTGCAGCCATTGGGCGGCGGATCCCGCCTCTGCTTGCTCGGCGCGGGGTGGAGGGTGGCGCAGGCAGCCCGAGTCTGCAGTGCTATGCCTTGGAGCTCCGGCGCCTGCCTCCTGTTGCTGGGCGTCTCGGACCTCCGTGAAGATTTTCAACAGGGGTTGCATCCTCTTTGAGAGCTGGATGCTATTACCACGCCAGCCGGATTGCACACAACAGGAGTTGCTCACACACAGGCGCGGGGTGATCATGCGCGCATGGAGGAGGTAGATGTTCGTGGCAATGGGCGAAGCCGCTCAGGCTGCAACGGTGGCTGATGCGCATGCGGGAGCAAAGAGGGAGCTTACCAGGAGAAGGGGGGTCCGAGCTGTCGCCCCGGGCGGACATGGGCGTGCATTGGCTGGCGGAGGCCGCTTTGTCCGGCGGAGCTCTCTGAGGGGTGCTCTGATACCCTGGGGTAGGGATGGCGTAGACGTCGCCTCCGGGCGTGGCTGGTGACAGCGGAGTCCAGCCGGGGGAGAGTCTCTCCGCCAAGGTGGCGGACATCTTGGTCGGAGTGGTGGGCTGCTCCGGCGTAGGCGGCTCGGATTCCTCTGTGACCCGCGCGAAGGTTGTGAGAACAAAGCATGGCAAGACCGTGTGAAGCGGTGCGCGGGCCTGCAGGCGCACCTCCCATGGCGCCATGGGGGGCAAACACCATATTCAACAGATGCAACCGCTGATGAACGTGCGACCTGTTGCCGCAGAAAGAGAAAACACAACTTTTGGAAGCGGCGCATCCGTGTTTCGCTCGGGTGCCATTCGGAATAGGTCCACCTGGGCCCCTTTTTTGCGGTGGCAGTGAGCGCCCAGGTCGAGGCGTCACCTGGCCGCAGCGATCGATCGGGATCGCTCACCCTTGATCTCCGCTCACCGAATCTCGAAATTGATCCGCTCCTGACCGGGTCATCCAACCCGAGGCCATCCCCGCCTCTCACCCAACATCTCCAGGCCGATCTGGTATCTGCGAGCACGGAGTTTGTGTACGGCTGCCACCGGCGCTTGTGGTGCCATCCCCCAAAAAACTGACGCGCATGCCGGCGGCAGTATACTCTGCGGGCCCTGCAACGCCCTGCACCCTCCTTTCAAGGTGGTATGCGCAGGCAATGGGGGCAGGAGCACCTGGTGTAGATGGTGCCGGCAACCTTCGTGGAGCTCTCCACCGGAGCTGAGCCGGGTCGCTTGAGGAGATTGCTTGATATGAATTGACTCGCAACCCTCGTGCTCGCCTCCGCCCGCTCTTTGGCGTCCAGGGAACCGGCGGAGGCGAAGCCAGCGCCCTCCGGAACGTCGAGGCGCTCCCTGCGCGGTTCATCCGCCTCCGCACCGATCATCCTCGTGAGCATGCGTTGAGGAGATGCGCTGGGCCGGACATGAGGGGGGTCCGCTAGGCAACTCCGAAGCGCAGCACTAGAGGCCAGGCGGCGTCACGCATGGAGACGTCACACACTGCGCAGCTGGTTGACCGAGGAAATCAGTCCGCTGGATGAAGCTGTTCCGCTGTGATAGGTGAAAACCTCCGGTCCCGAAATCAGGCACTTGATCAAATGATCAAGATCTGATGAACATGATCGACGGTTGCGATGCACATCGGCGGGATCCACCGCGAGTCGCCGTCTGGGAGGTAGCACAGCGTGATCACTTGCAGTCCGCAGTCTGCAGGTGACGGGCCGTCCGTTCATGCTTCAGGCGCCTTGAACAGGCACTCAGCGGGAGCATGGCCCACCGCCCAATAGCGCGCTTTGGGAACGTCATTCCAATGCATCCCCGCGCCCCCTCCTATACGGGTGTATTAGCTGTCATCAAGGGCACACTATCGGCCATGCGCGCTGTCATTACCTGTCATCAGGCGCATCTCCACCGGTGCCCTTGAACTTGCCCGCACTCGGCACGGAGACGCTTGTGGCTCGCGAGGACAGCAAGGGCTCAGCTCTCGAGCTTTGAGACGGGGAGGCCAACCTATCCGGCCTCCCCACCACTGCGGTGCGCCTGCTCTTGGAGTTCGTCCGTCCACTCACTCTTGCCCCAGGATCACGAGCCGGGGCCCGCGCAGCAGCAGTCGCCCGATGCAGGGCTTCGAGAGCACGGCCCTGATAATGCCGCACCGTTTACGACCGCACACGAGCCATCAGCAGCGTTCCACACGCCAGAGCCAAAAACAGTATCACATGCCGCAACAGCGCGGCTCGCCGCAACAGCCTGACGCGCAGAATCGCATGACCTGCTGATTGTGCTTTCCACCACTTAGCGCCCGGGATGAGGTGTGAGACAGAAGAGAGGGTGGATAGAGTCACCTGCATGACGGGAGACTGCCTCCCCCACTCCCTGGTGCCTGGGGTGAGGGGGGAGGCAGAGGAGGGATTAGCAAGGACCACCTGCAGGACTGGCGACTGTGCCGTCGGCCAAGGGCATTTCTGCTCGTACAGGTCGTCCAGCACCCGCTGCACCTCGCCCAGGTCAGGCATGCTCTCCACTCCGTGCAGGTGACCTCCAGCTGCCCCTCCACCGTGTCCCTCTCCTTGGGCCGAGCGCTCCTCGGTGAGGTGTTGCGAGCGGGAAGACTGCCGGGAAGAGCTGGACCGGGCGGTGGCTGCCCGTGCCCCGTGGTGATGCTCCTGCCGGGGAGGAGAGACAAATTACCTCA
Organism: Cymbomonas tetramitiformis; assembly: GCA_001247695.2. Lineage (NCBI taxonomy): Eukaryota > Viridiplantae > Chlorophyta > Pyramimonadophyceae > Pyramimonadales > Pyramimonadaceae > Cymbomonas > Cymbomonas tetramitiformis. Next base: position 49,684 of record LGRX02035167.1, on the reverse strand, counting down.
ACCAAGGTAGCACTCCCTCCCACTAGCCCCCCTCCGGCTGCGCCGTGCGCATCCAAGGGCTGTGCCAGGTCGATGCGCATCCAGGGCCTGAGCCAGGTCGATGCGTTTAGTGGTGCAGAGGGCGTTCGGCCTCGCAGCAAATGGTTGAGACGGAGGATGGGCTCGGAGTCATGCGTTGGCGTGAATGCGCGCACCCGGCTGGGCTCGGAGTCACGCGTCGGGGTGACTGCGCGCACCCGGCTGGGCTCGGAGTCATGCGTTGGGGTGACTGCGCGCACCGGCTGGGCTCGAGTCATGCGTTAGGGTGACTGCGCGCACCCAGCTGGGCTCGAGGTCACGCGTTGGGGTAGCTGCACGCACCCGGCTGGGCTCGGAGTCACGCGTTGGGGTGACTGCGCACCCGGCTGGGCTCGGAGTCACGCGTTGGGGTGACTGCGCGCACCCGGCTGGGCTCGGAGTCACGCGTTGGGGTGACTGCGCGCACCCGGCTGGGCTCGGAGTCATGCGTTGGGGTGACTGCGCGCACCCGGCCGGCTGGGCTCGGAGTCATGCGTCGGGGTGCCTGCGCGCACCCGGCTGGGCTCGGAGTCATGCGTTGGTGGCCTAGCGCATCCGGCTGGGCTCAAGGTCATGCGTTAGGGGTGACTGCGCACCCGGCTGGAGCTCGGAGTCATGCGTTGCCAGGGTGACTGCGCGCATCCGGCTGGGCTCGGGTATGCGTCCCAGGAGTGACTGCACGCCTGGCTGGGCTCGAGTCATGCGTTAAGAAGTGCCTGCGCGCACCAGGCTGGGCTCGGAGTCACGCGTTGCTGGGGTGACTGCGCGCATCACCCGGCTGGGCTCGGAGTCATGCGTTGGGATGACTGCGCGCACCCGGCTGACTGCGCGCACCCAGCTGGGCTCGGAGTCACGCGTTGGGGTGACTGCACGCACCCGGCTGGGCTCGGAGTCACGCGTTGGGGTGACTGCGCGCACCCGGCTGGGCTCGGAGTCATGCGTTGGGGTGACTGCGCGCACCCGGCCGGCTGGGCTCGGAGTCATGCGTCGGGCTGACTGCACGCACCCGGCTGGGCTCGGAGTCATGCGTTGGGGTGTGCCGAGCGCTGTGCGCACCGACCCTGTCTGCGCTCTCCCCTTCCCCGATCCCCGCCAGCTCATCCGCATACAAATCGGTAAACGGCCTCCGCAGAGAAACAAATGCCGCTTTACAGCAAGCAATGCCAAAAACACAGCAACCCTCTCTGCGTGGCAGCCATGACGCCGCAGCATGGCCCTCATCCAACAACCGCAAGGAGCACAGCATGGCCCTCATCCAACAACCGCAAGGAGCACAGCATGGCCCTCATCCAACAACCGCAGGAGCACAGCAGCCTCATCCAACAACCGCAAGGGAGCCCAGCATGTCCTCATCCAACAACCGCAAAGATACAGCATAGCCCTCATCCGCAACCGCAAGAGATACATGCAGCCCTCATCCAACAACCGCAAGGAGCACAGCATGGCCCTCATCCAAGGATTGCAAGGAGCAGACGCGAGAGAGTTTTTAGATTTGATCCGCTGCCGAAGCGCGGCCTCTTCACGCGGCCACGATGGGCCTTACCTGAGCTGACGGTCTGCGTCAGCGAGCGAGCAGAGCCGGCACGTGAGGATGTCCCACGGCTCGAAGCAATACGAGCGGTGCTCCTGTGGCTCTGCAGTCCGTTGCCTTGGTCCAAGGTGGCGCGCAGCTGCGAGTACTGTCCGGCTTCCAGCTGCCAGGGGGCTTGCAAACCATGCCTTCAGACATCTCCCGGAATAGGAAAGAAAGCGAGGGACCTAGAGGGACACACACATGCAGCGAGGGCAGCGGCTCCCTCAGCCTTAAGTGGCGCGGCCTCGGAAGGTGGTCTTCCTTTCTTTCTACAAGAGCAGCAGCAAAGCAATCCTCGCCCTTGGCATTATCCCCGGGCCTGGCAGGGGTCTAGTATCTGCATGTTCCCTGTGTGCACAGGCTCCACGCTGCCATTACCAGCCAGCCAGCCAGCCAGCCGGCCGGGTCTCCAGGGATGGTCTATCTCCCTAATTGCTACTGCAGTTTGATCCCCCTCTAAGCAGTTTCTTGGCGACTCTGTTCATTGGAAAGCAAATTGGAGTCCTCTCGCGGTAATAGCTGCGGCCGCTGGACAAGTGTGTCGACCACTCCTCAGGGAGCCTGTTCATCTTCAATACATTTCGAGCCTACTATCTGCAGTGGGCTCTGCAGGAGCATGTTACTGGTGGCCTCGTGAGGATCTCCGACCTGCAGTTGCTTCTGCAGCTGAAGCACCAGCTTGGACGTTTTCTCGTAGAGTTGAGTGCTTCCCAGGTCGGGGTACATGTCGACACCCTGCCCCACAACACCTTCAAGCATCCCATGCACTGCATGCCAAACACTGATCTGGCTGCTCTCGAGCCGAGCAAAGACCTTTGCTTTCCGTTGCCCGCGATGCCACACACGTCTCTCATGTTTGCAGGCCTCTCATGCCACGCCCCCTTCTGTTGCACCTCATTACCGTCCCACGGATGCCATCATGGCCGCGACCGCGGAGGGATTGAGACGGCTTGATAGCACACCACATTGCGATGCCCATGGACGTTCCCCTTCCATAGCGGGGCTCATGCGGGGATCCACACACCTTCCGCACGAAGAGGGAGAGCAAGGACAGCACTCGGGGCATCATCACATCCCTGCATGCACATCGCACATTGCACGGCGCACGGCGCACACAACACACTGAGCATGTTGCGCCGCATACCGAGCGTGCCGCACCTGTTGGTCGCACGTGCGGAAGCGACACACTGAACGGCTGAGATCGGCCAACAAAAACCAGCCCACCATCATCCCAGTGGATGTGAGAAGCCAATCAAGAGCAGGGCGGGGCCGTGACGAGATACCACAAACTCATACATATTCCCAACCCAGATGCAAAGCAGAATGCGGAAGCGACACAGTGAACGGCATGAGATCGGCCAACAAAAGCCAGCCCACCATCATCCCAGTGGACGTGAGAAGCAAATCAAGAGCAGGACGGGGCCGTGGCAATTTACCACACACTCATACATATTCCCAACCCAGATGCAAAGCAGCATGGAAAGATGATACGATGTGACCGATCATCGCCCAACAATAGTTGGTCCCTGGGTTACGGAGTGAGCGGACCCTGCTGGCATGCCCCCCAGTGGCGCACGGTCGATGGATGGGACCCATTGGTCCATGGTTATGCCATAAATGCAGTCACACCACACAGCATGGACACCACATGTCAAAAAATGAAAACATGCGGGCACCTAAGTGCTCCCCACAAAAATCAGCGGAAGCGACACACACTGAACGGCATGAGATCGGCCAACAAAAGCCAGCCCACCATCATCCCAGTGGATGTGAGAAGCAAATCAAGAGCAGGGCGGGGCCGTGACAAGATACCACAAACGCGTACATATTCCCAACCCAAATGCAAAGCAGCATGGAAAGATGATACGATGTGACCGATCGTCGCCAAACAACTGTTGGTCTCTGGGTTACAGAGTAAGCGGACCCTGCTGGCATGCCCCCCAGTGGCTCCCTGTCGATGGATGGGACTTATTGGTCCATGGTTATGTCATGCGGAAGCGACGTACACTGAACGGCATGAGATCGGGCAACAAAAGCCAGCCCACCATCATCCCAGTGGATGTGAAAAGCAAATCAAGAGCAGGGCGGGGCCGTGACAAGATACCACAAACGCATACATATTCCCAACCCAGATGCAACGCAGCATGGAAGCGACATACACACACACACCCGAGCGAGAGTCCTGCAGGAGGCGACGAGCGCTACCGAAGCATACACCGCTCCGTCGCAAAATGACTCAAAATGACGTCTGGTGTTGCCCCATCCGCCTGGTGTTGCCCCGCATGCGACGTGTTGCCCCGCATGCAACGTGTTGCCCGAGCTGGCAGGGTCCCAAAAACGATGCTCGCACCACCCCCTGTGGCCCCCAAATCGCTTGAAGCGCTCGAGGTGCCAGCTGCAGCCCCTAGAACACCGGCTGCCCCCCGTCAGAGGCACGCACCCGGATTTCGCCGTGATCTTGGCTTCTTGCCAACGCGCCGCCAGCTCGTACATGCCTGCGCGCCGCCCCAGCCCTCGCCAAGCCCCAGTCCTCCCTCTGCATTTCCCCGCCCGTCACAACCCTCAACTTGCATCTCCACGGCTTGCTGCTCGCAGCATTCTCCACCACACCACCCGGCTCGCGGTGAACAAGCCCGGTGGCCCACGTGCAAGCCCTTCTTCGAATGCACGCGCGGGGAGAGACGTATGGACAACTCCGACGGCCTCTGAGCAGGCCATGTTCTGAAGTATGCAAGTTTGTTACAAAGCAATAGCTTTCGGCTTTGAGCGAAGGAATGCCAGCCGTTTCAACACACTTCATGGTGGGGGAAAATGCCTTTCTTTTCCCCAGTCCACTGTAGGAAAGAAAAGGTGCCACCTGTCACATGAGATCTACCTCCCATGTCCGGTCACTCCGAAGACTGAGCGTCAGATCAAATGCCGTCATATCCTCGGAGTCCGGTAGGATCGATCGGAGCGCAACGTTCTAAAACCATGGAAATGAAACTGCTTTTCCCTTTTCTCACTTCAGGCACACAAGTGAATGGCAGTGCTTTGCATTCACCGTCCTCCCTGCCCTCGCATGTCTTCAAGTGGAGGGTGACGGTTGAGTTGAAGCTTCTGTGCTCCGCAATCCCGGAGTTTTCAGCTGGCAGTTGAGACTTCCGAGTCCAGCGCCTTCGAGCCTGGCTTAGACCTGCCCTGGGGCTCCTTGCAAGCTTCCCTTCACACAACAGAGCCACGATGACCGTTGGTGAAGAGAATGAGACAGAACGATGGTGGAATGAGCCGAGAGGAGATCCCTTGCTCTGACGGCCGGCTGTAGCGAGAGTATTGGACCCGGACTGGTGCTCGGCCAGCGAACAGTAACGAACCTTAGTGAAGCCTCTTCCCTGAATTGGTCCCCTCCCTCCTATGTGTTCCTGCCTGACCAATCCTGTTACCTTGTGCAAAATAAGCGTGTCGGAGTAAACGAGAAACCGCCCAAAGAAGCGCACCGCGGTACATGTCGCTAATCTCGTTTTTTGGCACGAGCTCCGGTTGCATGCACCGCCACACCTATCCCTCACAAAGCATCCCGCATCACGTCAGCTTGGCACGTCTGCTTGGAGCCCTGTGGCGCTGCCAGTTGTGAGTATAGCTAAGTCAGCGTATCAGTTCTACCGGGAGCCCCATCGATGAGTTGTGCTAACCATTGCAGTGTACGGTATCTCGAAATTCGATAGTGGTTGGCCGTGGACGTCGTTTCTGGCTCTGAAACCCTAACTTTAGAGCCTTAAACCCGGTGTAAGCACCAGAAATTGTGTATATCATGAGGTGTTGATGGATTAACTGTCATTTTCAGAACTCATGCTGCAAACGATGCCATCAAGGATTTAATCGGCTTGGAACGCTAATTAAAATATTTGGACGAACACGGGAAACATTATGGTCACCCAAAAATGCATTCTTGACGTAAGACAGTTGAAAATGCGTTTTGGCCCAAAAATGCGAAGACGCTTCCCCCCCCCACATTATACTTTCGTTTTTTACAAGCAGAATTATTTTTTGTGTATCGTCAGCCATCATCAGCCACCGTGATCCGTGTTCAATTTTCGCGAATTCGGATACTTAAGAGGAACATCAAGCGAGCTACAGAATGACAGGAGCAATCCCTTGCCACAACTAATCGACGCCCGAACAGGGCCAAAATCAGCACCTGCAGCAACCTGGAGGCGGACACCACACCTGCGACAGCAGCGAGGAGTCCAGAACCGCACCTGCAGTAGCATGGAGGCAGCATTGTGGACAACGTGTGCTCGAAGCTCGGGCTTGCACAATCCGTGCAGCATGAGGTGGTGCACTAGTTGTCGCTGCAGCTCTCCCACCTACACCCAAAGCAAGGAAACGAGTGGGAGTTGGAAAGGGGCTACTCATTCCGGATTGCTCTGAACGGCAGGAAGGAAGGGAGGCAGGCCGCCCAATAAAAGGTTGCGGAGGGCGGCACACCAAACAATGGATACGTAGTGGGGGCGGGGGGGACGGTATCACGGGCCAGCCCGCTGTTCAGTTGAAGAGAACTGGTGGTGTGTTATGGCGCCAAAAGAAACAGAAGTTCAGATTACCGGAGTGTGACGCATCGTACGGAAGCAGAGAGTCTACGGAGGGAGGGGAGTCCACACCAGCTTGAAGGCGTCGTCGTAAGTGCGCCCCTCGCTCTGACTTTTGGCCTCCTTCACGCGGGCCCGACTCAGGACAGTTTCGACGAACACCTGGAGGGGTGTCTGATAGGTAAGTACTCTAGGGAATCGCGAAACGTTGTTGTTGGAGGAGGAGCTTATGGTAAATCTCTGAGAGGTTCCCTTCCCTACGGCGATGCGATTCGCCTTGCAAGAGCGCATCATGTAAACGCCCAAAGCGGAACCCGATCCTGAAGAGCCGTAGTGCGTTACACGTGGCAGCTCTGCTCCATGTTGCATCTGCAACTCATGCTGCTGCAGGAATACCAGCTGAATATCAAAATCCAGCGTGAACAAACCAACAGCGTTTGTGGCGACAAGCAACTATCACCCGATCGGGTATTGAGGTCCACGTCGATAGGTTGACGTGAACAAACCAACAACGTTTGTGGCGACAAGCAACTATCACCCGATAGGGTATTGAGGTCCACGTCGATAGGTTGACGTGAACAAACCAACAACGTTTGTGGCGACAAGCAACTATCACCCGATAGGGTATTGAGGTCCACGTCGATAGGTTGACGTGAGCAGAATGCTGGTCAAGTCGAGCCGGTCGGACGACGATTATGCGACAAGCTTCGCTGGAAGGCCAGCTCGACGCGACGCGCAGTGTAGCGAGGGACACACCTCCACTGGGCCCTTGCCCACATGCCTGGGTCCCGCAGAGAAGTCGATCACAAGAAGCACTTTCGCCATCTGCCACCGAAGAGTCGAGACACAACTTCCTCCCGTCACACGCCATGCGCCAGCTGAGTCGGCCAGTGAATATGCTGCACCGTGCTCTATGCGTGTGGTCCTCGCAGGCCCGAGGCGTTACATGCGACGTCTTACCTATTGACAAGTTCGGCTCCGTATATAACGTATAAGGGGTTCAACAAGTTTGGCGCTATGAGCGCATGTGACCGTTGAAGAGCTGTGCAAGTGACCTTCGGCTGCGCAGCGGAAGAAAGGAAGCAGCGGAGGGCGAGCCCACCTCCAGTAGGACTTTACCGCAGGCGATATGGCGAACTTTGTCGTCGAGAATCTGATCCACGAGGAGCCGGATGTTGTTGACTTTGACAAGCTCCGATTTCACCTGAAGAAAGGTGGAGGCGAAACGCGCGCTTCACGCCTCGGCGGAGCGCGACGCCGGAATACCGGATGCGGATAGCTGCTCCGGACACGGCAGGAACACGACGCATGAAATAAGTGTAAAGAGTACGACAGCGTGCAGGGCCCTCGACGTGCAGCGGGGGGTAGGAAATTGGCAGCACTGAGACCGCAAAGGGTCAACGTAAGTTTTGTCGCAGAGGTCAAAGCGGGAGCGGCTCGCTGCTAATTCCTCCCCTGGACTCGCGGCAACAGCGTGCGTTCGTTGAAATTACCGAAGGTAAAGAGGCGACTTTATGCCAGTGTGCGAGACTGGATATCGCCCAGCCGTCTTCGATGACCTTCTGAGCGGAGCGCAGTAACACGACGAAGAGTTCCGCGGCGCTCGACCCCTCAATGAAGGGAATCCTGAAAACAGAACCCACAAAACAAGAAACGCGCGCGGCTCGCTTTGCATAGCAGTCCAATGCATGTGATGTGAGCGGAATTCAATGCGGAATGACTCTCGGTCCCACGCAGAACCGAAGGTTGCCCACTTTAGGCGCGCGTCGGCGTGTCTGCTCAGGGATGGGGGCATACCCCGTGACCTCGACGTACGGCTGGCCGTGTCGAGGCATAACTCAAAGTGAGATGCCTTCTACACTGCGGCGAGTAAATGAGCGGATAGCTTCACACTCGGAGGGTGGACGTGTGGCAATTTGTTGCTAAAGCTGACTCCGAGCCGACGATAAGGCAAGGTCGTGAAAGCCATCCTTGGTTTAGAAAGGCTCTCCATAAACGATATCAGCTACGCTTTTGCAGTTCTCTAACATATTTTGCGCCTTTCCGAAGTCTAATAGTGATATCCGCAATATAGGCTCGATGAACCGCGCGTAAGCCGTTATAAGCGTCACGGGACACGTTGTGGTGCACTTCGAAACATCGATTGAGTGATGAATCAAAATAGAAATGGAGAACAAGATTCGGGCATCGAAGAGTGGATCTCGTTGGCACGAATTACGAAAGTGCAACTAGATGAACTGGCAAGAGCAAGCTATGAAGCAAACGAAAGCCAGCTCTTGCTCTCGTCTGTCGCTCTCTAGTCTGGCTTGAGACCAGACGAGAGTTTACGAGCTGCATTCCATTCTTGTCGTGTCGAAAATCGCGATCCTCCGGTCGAGTACAAAAAAAATAGGGGGTACGTGAACGTACAGGTGGGGAAAAAATAACCCCCCCCCTGAGTATCCATCATCCGCATCATCATCATGTGAAGAGTGAGAGACCTGCGGCAAATAGAGGCGGCGACCAAGAGGGGGTTGGGTACCTCTGGGGGGCTCCGCTTTGAACCCCCCTTCATTTTCTCTGATGACCTAGATTACATTATTAACGCCGTGTGAAGTCATACGTTGTCATTTATGCATGAACTGCATGTAATGGGGGCTACCACAGAGCTCCACCCTGAACCCCCTTCATTATTCACTGATGACCTGGGTTAAATATAATTAAAATTTAATTATTACCGCACTGTGAAGTCATACCTTGTCATTCATGGATGACCTTTATATTTATATTTAATTTTATTTATACTGTCGTGTCGTGTCGTGTCGTGTCGTGTCGTGTCGTGTCGTGTCGTGTCGTGTGTACAGTGACACACTGAGTCGTGTGTCACAGCTCACTGTGTCGTGTGTCACAGCTCTACTCTGTGTCGTGTACAGCGTACAGTGTACAGCCTACGATTCTGGCTTCATTTTTCACAGTGTTAAGAGCCACTGAATTTTCGGAATCCGTTCACACATTTCTCAGATTTGAAGAATGAAGACGTAAAAAAAACTGAGACAGAAATCGTTTTTCACAATGGCTTCAATTCATAGAATATCAATACAGCATACGCAGTACAGCCTACGATTTGGGCCTCAAAAACGCAGTGTTAATTCGCACTGTTAAAGCACTGAATTTTTTCCCGATTTTTCAAAAGAGGGGGAATCTTCGATTTCATCTCCGATTTTTTCCCCAATAAAAATAAATCCTTAAAAAAGTGAAAAATCGCGTCCGGAGGCTCTGTGACACGGCGATGTGGGGAATACAGTGTACACTGTACTGTATGAATATCAGCTATTGTACGGCGTTTTTCGTTTGTAATGAACATCATTTTATACACCATCTTCTGACTCAAGATGCATCGAATATACCGGAAATATAAATTATTTTAAACGATCTGGATTTAGCGAATTCTTGATCCGACTGCTTTCGTGGATGAAGATAATAGGGAGGTTCCGATTTGCGATTCCGGGTTACGGATTACGAGTTATCGTCATAGATTCCTTTTTTCGCATGACACCGATGACGATAACTCGTAATCCGGGAAAACGTCAACGTCCCGAACTTCGGGATGCCAGTGTTAATTCTTACGTCGTTCGGGACGATTTTCGTCCCGAACTACGAGTTACGAACTAAGGTGCAAACTTCGTGTAAAATCGTAGATTCAGAATATTGCTCAGATTCTTCTGATCGAGCGTCTGTCTGCTTTGCGTTTCCCCACGGAGCGTCTCTTCGTCCGTCCGCATTCGTGCCACGTCGGCATGAAAACGACAGAATTTTGTAAAAAGCGACAGCAACGGCCAGCGTTCACACGTAAATCGGAGTATTCGGAGCACGACAGATTTCGGAATCGATTTTGCATTTGATGCTCACTCCGAGTTAAGGTCATCCCGGATTACGATTGACGTCATAACGGCGATGACGTTAACGCGTAATTCGTAATCCGGAACAAAAATCGGAACCTCCCTAATGATGGAGAACTCTGGCAAACTGCCGAACTCCTTGAAACTCCAGTTCGCTCAGAAACAGAATGGTAAAGCTGCGAACGGAAGGTCAAAGGCAAAGGGGAAGGCAAAGGGTTTAAGATTTAGCGGCAGTAGGAATAGTTCTCAGAAGCATATGAAAAGTATTCTAGTGCTTCTGAAAACTATTCCTACTTCTTCTATATCCTAAACCCTTTGCCTTGCCTTTTACTGCTGCACGCGACCGGCAAGCACTTCCGAGTTTCAAAGATGCGTTTTGTATTTTGGGTGCACCCTAAAATTACAAAACAGCCGAGCGCTTCCCGTTTGTGCGGGATATTCACATTTATTCCATGGCATATTTCATATGAAATATACACATAAGCACGAAGGCATCGGCCACGCATCTTTGAAACTAACGAGTTTCAAAGATGCGTTTTTTGTCATTTGGGTGCGCATACCCAAATAACAAATCAGCCGAGCGCTTCCCGTTGGCGTGGGGTATCCTACGCTTGAATGTTGAATATTCATTATAATATGAGTTAGCATGCGAGGTTGCGAAGGCATCGGGACAGAATCTACGAAACTGTCCTATGCCTTTGCCTTTGGGTTTGGGTTCGAACGTACCCAAACCCAAAGATGGCAAACAGCCGAGGGCTTCCCGTGCGTCCTAGCGCACGAAACTTGGCAAAAATACTGCCAAGATACATATATTTAAGTTACCCGAAGCTCAAGGCTTCAAGTTACTTGTGCGCGAAACGCGCAATTTATTTCAAAGGCAGATGTTTTGGGTTTGGGTTCGAACGTGACACCCAAACCCAAAGATGCCAAACAGCCGAGGGCTTCCCGTGCGTCCTAGAGCACGAAACTTGGCACAAATACTGCCAAGATACATATCTTAAAGTTACTTGAAGCTCAAGGCTTCAAGTTACTTGTGCGCGAAACGCGCAATTTGTTTCTAAGGCAGATGTGGCCGAGGGCGCTTCAGAACTAGCAGATTGATCTGCTGTTTCTTTGAGCGCAAAACGGCCAGAAGGGTTTCGTTTAAGCGAAACTTTTCTGCGTCTTTGAGAAACATTTTCGGAATATTTTTCATACATCTTATCCACTTTTGGATGCGCCATACTGCAAGGCGGATAATGCAGCGGATCAAAGCGAACCCTGAGCGATAAACGTACCCACCGTAGTGGAACGTTGACGATATGTTTTCGAGTGAAACTTGAAGTATATCGGAGAGAAAAGTTTTAGTTTGAAAGATTCATCGGGAGGAAATCTTTCAATTTTCAAGCATGATGCGCCAAATTGAAAGGCGGGCAAATTGGCAGGGACCCCTACCCTAGGGCTCTCGCTTGCATGCGGGAATCCTGCGAACGAGATGAAACCCTCCCGATAGATCGAACCGCCGTGAAAAGTTGACCTTAGCACAGCTTTGACCGGAAGTAGACATGCACATTGAGAGGTCATTTTTCAAACTAAGTCGGTTTCGAGTTACCACCTGTCATAATACAGAATCTGATTGTGCAGATACTATCTGACCGTATGTTTACGGTCGCGATGTAACCTTTCGGGTGATGATGACTATCGGCGATTATATCGCAAAATGTTGTATAAGATAAATAGTATATGGAGACAAAACGCCGTATATTGTACTTGTCGCTCGCTCGTCATCGACAACCAATGGTGGTTTGCCATTTGTGCACTTACAACGAAAGTCGTATTGCAATGGCATCTTTGAGCTGGCATGTTCTGATTGGCTTTCCCGATAGTGGGTGCACATGGTAAGGGCCCTGCCAAAAAGCGTCAGGTAGGAAGGATGGTGTTCCCTCCCCAACCCCGCCCCTACCACCGTGGGAACGCCATTCGCCTTATCCCACCTTCGCACAAGGGAAGCTTATGGGAGCCGATTCACGCGAAAGGTCGCCAAAAGAGAACAATCGTGCCGAACCGCACAAAAAACGCGACTGAATCGGCTGTCGCGGGCTGTCGCGGGCTGTCGCGGGCTGCTCGATGTCGTTTCCAAATGCTCGATGCTGTCGCTTCGTTTCCAAATTTCGGGAGGAGAGAGCAAAATGTCGAACAGCATCAAGGATTTGGAAACAGAGCTCAAAAGTTATGATAGTGACGTGGCAAGAAATAGCATTCGGGTCTGAGCGAGCAGTGCGACCGTAGGATTAGTCGAAGACGAGCGAGCGACAAGCTAGTTATAGCTGCCACGTCAGACGTATATGCTCTGGACTCTGCCTGGAGGCATATACGTCTGACGTGGCAGCTATATCTACCTCTCGTCGCTCGCTCGTCATCGACAACCAATGGTGATTTGCCATTTGTGCACTTACAAAAGTCGTATTGCAATGGCATCTTTGAGCTGGCATGTTCTGATTGGCTTTCCCGATAGTGGGTGCACATGGTCGTAAGGGCCCTGCCAAAAAGCGTCAGGTAGGAAGGATGGTGTTCCCTCCCCATCCCCGCCCCCGCTACCACCGTGGGAACGCCATTTGCTTTATTATCCCACCTTCGCACAAGGGAAGCTTATGGGAGCCGATTCATGCGAAAGGTCGCCAAAAGAGAACAATCGTGCCGAACCGCGCAAAAAACGCGACTGAATCGGCTGTCGCGGGCTGTCGCGGGCTGTCGCGGACTGTCGCGGGCTGTCGCTTGGGCCTTCCGAGGATTTTGAAAAATTTTATTCAAAATTTGGGCGGATATCCTCCGGCACAGTCCAGAGCATATAGTCTGACGTGGCAGCTATAACTACCTCATGTAGTTACGTTTCGGCACATTGTGGATGCATTAGGCCTGTGCTACACCGAAACTTGGGAAAGCAAATGTGTTGATCGCAGCGATTTCACTGGCTCCTGTCGCGACTGTCATCCGGCGATGTCATGCGAGGTCATGCGAGGTCATTATTTGTGAAATGTCTACCGGAATATCCAAGTACACTAGATATCAGAAAGTCCCGTACTCGTGTGGATAAACTGTATAAGATAAATAAACCCTAAGCTAGATATACCCGGAACGGTCTCGGACGGTCTCGGAGTCTAGCCTACCTGTGACACAGCGTGTGTCACAGTACGAACCTACAGATCAGTCAGCAGTCCAGTGTTGGTCCTAGGGATCTGTCATAGGGGCCTGACCGGGACTCCCAGTCAGGGCTGCCTATACAGATTTCAGCACACCACCCCAGCACTGTGGGTGGTGACTGGCTAGGAGAGTCAGAAAATGTAAAGCTGTAAGTGTTAGGGCAGGAGCCAGGGTGACAAGGCCTAACTGCTAATCTAACTGTGCAATTCTGATACACAAATTAGAACCCTCTAGCTAGCACAAGAGCAGAAACTCACAGGCAATTAAGGTCCTGCTAAACTACTGAAAGGCTCTGTGCCAGCAAGTCAAATTGAAGATTTCAAAGGTGTCAAAGCAAAACCATAAACCAGATTGAAGAAGTCTTTGAGGTCACAGGAGTTCTGCACACCACCATGTTGGTGTGCCTCCAGAGTGAGCAAGAAGTCAATCGACAGTACAAAGTAGTCAGCGGTGGCCTCACGGAAGTCCATCCCATAGTAGGAAGTAAAGTAACCAGCACCGTAGTAGTGCTGAACATCCAGAGGTCCGCTCTCATGCAAGGCCATGCCGTAGTAGAATGCCATGTCAAAGCCCAAGTCCGCTTGAGCTAAATCCTGAAATGCTAGCAAGCTCAAAGTGTCAGGAGGCTCGGGCGGCTGAAGTTGTGGCACATCCTCAGGCAATAGGAGACCCTGAGCCGTCATCACCGGATCAAGAAAATCATTCGTAGAGAAAAATGACGGAGCTACCCAATCGAGATCACCACCAGGCGAAGGCATCTCCGTAGCCGGTACACACGCCGACACAGCAGAAGCTGTGGACGCCGAAGCAGATACACCTGCAAAAGAAATGCACAACAGAGAGAGCACCGCGAGAGCGCCGATCGCCGGCGTGCCAAAGCCGAAAGGCGGCACACCGCATCCGATAGCACCGGACGGAGCCCGCGGCTTCACCGCGAAAGTACCGTCGGCGTAATCCTCGTAGTCGTCCGTGTCATAGCCTGTCAGGTCAGAGGGGTGGACGGCGGCGTGATTCACCGTCTGCACGAAGCTTCCGAACTCACCGCATGTCGCCTCTGTGGTGGTCACCCGCGCCGATTGAACTGGCGCGGGCCGTACATCCTTCGCCTGCGAAACAGGCATAGCAGGGGCCGGCACGGCGGACGCCGATACCGCCGCACCACCTGCCGGAACCTGCCCCTTCGGTGTGATCCCCGCCGCAGCGGCAGGGCCACACACCAAAGCCGATGCATGCTCCTCAACCGCACTCCCAGGAACAAAGGATGCGTGAGTGTAATGTACCTTCTCTTGGGCGGCCTGAACCTCAGAGGTGAGGGCATCAAGCCGCCGCAAGATGTCCTCGTCGTCGGTCCCGCCAGAAGTCGGAGGCGGCACGCTGAATCCGTAGGCCGCCACGTCGATCCCACCGACGCCGTCCGCGGAGAGCACCGCGGGCGGACCATACGCCAACGCCGCATGCGAGAAGGCCTCCGGTCCACTGTCCGCCGCGTCCTGGAAGACCTGCACGAGCGCCAATGCGTGCAGGCCCTCCGTGTCCTCCTGCTCAATGGGAATGCAGAAAGCCGCGGCCGTGGCCGGTGAGTGTTGGCGACCGCCAAGCGGGCAGTCGCGATACGGGTGATATACCTCTCCCTTACCGGCCTTGCGGCAGCGGTGGCACAGCGGCTTGGCCTTCATGCTGTCGCGGTCGAAGCCGACCGCGGGGGGGTTGCCTGCACCCACGCGAAACCCCCTCGGATGCTGCTTCCCCCGATGCTGCGGCTGCGGCTGCTGTCCCCCGCCCGCACGGCCACCTCGCACCAAGGCCTTCAAGGCCGCAATCTCCTCGAGCAGAACGGCGTACTCAGACGACGTGATAAGCGCAGAGGGCTTACCGCCCGTCCCCAGTGTCTGCTTCTCACGCGACGACGCCCCCTCGTCCGACTGCGCCCATGCCTGGAAGATGGCCACGACGAGAGCCTGCAGTGAGCGGAGAGTGACTCCGCCGAGGTCACCCGCAAGCGGATAACGCACCTTCACCGCCGCGTAGAAGACCGGGTCGAGGCGGTTGTAGAGCGACAGCTTACGGGTCTCGTCGGTGGGTTGCCAGTCAGGAGCGCGGTTATCCCGCACCAGACGTTGCTCACGAGCCAAGATCGGCTGTGGGTCAACGCCTGCGGGATAACGAAGCGCCGCATGCTCCTGCTGGTGGCTCTCGCGAAGGACTGTCGGCACGCTCCCTTTGATGATGTCGATGAGGGCACGACGTCCATCTCGGTCAGCCGAAGAGTCCGTACCCCGAAGCCAGGTGTCGGCCACAGAGTTCCGCTCCACGACGAGGGCCAAGACGTCATAGAGAAGCCCATTCACCTTCTCGATAACCAGAGAGGTGGGGTCGTCGAGGTCAAAGGGGGTCAAGTCCAGTCCGGCGGACTCAAACTCCGTCCGAAGCTGCACCACCAACTCGGAGAGACGGTCGGTGTCGTCAGTGCCACGATAATGATGTTTCTTGGAACCAAGGATATCCTCGCGGATACCCTTGGCCCAAGCCCGATGCAACCTCCCCTTGTAGACCACGTCAACAGCGGCGTGTTGGTCAACAAGATGTTTCCGCAACGCGACAGCGGTGTCGGAGTTGCTGGAAACAGCAGGGGGCACCACAGGTGGAGTGCTAGCGGTCGGAGTGTCCCGAACCGCATCCAAAAGCTGTATAGAGGCGTCCAAGTCGGAGTCCTTCAATAGGCGTTTACGAGCTCGAGTAGATGTCGCCATTCTTCTGAAAGCCAGAGAAAAGATGATGCGCGGTAGCACGTTTGGGTGTTGTGGCGGAAATGGAGGGAAGACGTAACGGCAGAACGTGCGGAGCGGCGAAAAGAGCGTGGGGCACTTGCAAATGTCGATGTGGTCGAAGGCGTCCGGAGCACCAGCCCAAAATACGTAAACCAGCGGGATCAGTGCAGGCAGTACAACGCAAATGAACATTGCCACAACCGAGCAATAGCAACGCGCGG
Source organism: Cymbomonas tetramitiformis (assembly GCA_001247695.2). Lineage (NCBI taxonomy): Eukaryota > Viridiplantae > Chlorophyta > Pyramimonadophyceae > Pyramimonadales > Pyramimonadaceae > Cymbomonas > Cymbomonas tetramitiformis. The sequence goes on along the minus strand of LGRX02035167.1, from coordinate 33,439 downwards.
TGCCCATGACTCGCAGCCGCAAAAGACGTCTACCGTAAAATCATGTCCAAATCCTAGTCGCACCCAAACGCGCAAGTGCGCACCACCTCTTCAAGCGGCTGCTTAGCCAATCATGGCCAAGATAGCAAGTGGAATGAAAACGTGGATGGGGCCACGACCTACCGGAATATCCAAGTACACTAGATATCAGAAAGTCCCGTACTCGTGTGGATAAACTGTATAAGATAAATAAACCCTAAGCTAGATATACCCGGAACGGTCTCGGACGGTCTCGGAGTCTAGCCTACCTGTGACACAGCGTGTGTCACAGTACGAACCTACAGATCAGTCAACAGTCCAGTGTTGGTCCTAGGGATCTGTCATAGGGGCCTGCACCGGGACTCCCAGTCAGGGCTGCCTATACAGATTTCAGCAATGTCAAAAAGCAAATAATCGTCCAACATTTAGGACCTCGAAATCGTTATATGTTTTCACGGCCGCTGATACGGCGAGATAAACAGGCGCCGTGAATCTATTATCAGTATACAAATAAACACTGCAAAGTTGGACAGCAATGCAAGTGTACGGATGAGCGGGTTTTTGAGTGCAGTCTCTGTAAGAAGATCTGCTGAAGCACAACGCTTCCTCACTTTTGTACCATACGTCTCCCATCATCTTAGATGGTACCGCCATTGGGTTGTGAACCCGAGACGTAGGTTGAACGACCAGCATGGTAATAACGACTAGTTCGTTCATGCTGCGCATGCGAGTTCCGCGCATGCTGAAAGCCAAGATGGTTCTTGTTTGTATTCAAGATGTATCTTTGCTTTGCCATCTTCGAGTTCGACATACGAACTCTCGATGACAGGGATGCCTGATGATATGACATTATCATCTGGCGACATGTACAGTCATCGTCGACCGTACTGACGACTGTCATATTAATATATGACGCGACTCGACATGTACAGTCATGATCGACCATACTGTCGACTGTCATAATAATATATGACACGACATGGTATGACATGTCTGACAGGTATGACACGTATGACATGTATGACACATATGTCATCGGTCATGACCCTGACAGATCTCCCCTCTTAAAAGAGTTGTGACCTCACAACGGGCATACCTTTGTATATGTCTATGATGTCTTTGTTGTTGTCGCTTCTTGCTGGTACCAGTCTTCTTACACCGATTTGAGGCGTCCCTCATGGTGTTTTTAGGTTATTGGGGGGAACTGAGTCCACTTTAGTCCCTCACCTTACAGTTCTTAGGATGTAGCCCTCCTTTCTGGAAATCGTATCGTATTTCAGAGTGACGTTTCAAGCTTCAATGAATTGCGTTTCGTGATGCAGATTGACGCTGGATTACTGATTGATCCACACGTATCGTGCGTCAGAATGACGATTCAAAGCATCCGAAGTCTACGTTACGGATTATTTGCGCTAGCCGTCGTCGCTTTAGCGAACGATGATCCCACGATTTAACGATTTATAATCGCACGATTCTCGGCCTGATATAGTGCACCCAACCCTTCCTCCCCTCCTTAAGCTACTTTGGAGGATCATAGGTGGCGATGGGGAGCCCGATTTTTGGGGCTTGTTTTTAATGCAAACGGAGTGGCCCTGCTTAACGGAATTGGACTTATAATCCTCAACCGGTCTGCTCAACTCCTCAATGTTTTTGTCCAGTACGCACGCTTTGACGAACATCTATCGCGATGAGTGAGAATGGATTCGCCACGTACTAATGTGAAATTTATTTAGTTATGTTTGTCAAGCACAACTTAGGATCACAACTCCGTCTACCTCAGTCGATGTCTCCGGTAGCTTCGGATGACTGGCCAAGAATCCGATGACAACCCACGGTCTTGGCAAAGGTAGCATTAGCAGTTTTTCACAGATATTGGTACCCGCATATGCGTATCTGTGTAAGGGTATGATTTATACAAGGCTCACTACACCTTAGCAAGGAAGGATCAATTCCTGCTCCTGTCATATCAATTTGATGCAGGGTAAAAAATGTTAGGGATATAACCCTGCAGTTCTCGGGTTGCAGCCCATTGCACCGAAGGCGCATCGCAGTTCTTGGGATGCAGCCCTGAACTATATATATATGACCGATGGACGAAAACCTCTTGGGTATATGTTTCCACGGCCTGATTATTATTTGGTCGGCAATTATTGGCAAAAGTCATTGGCTATCAGCTTTTGACTCAGAAGCCACAATGTTATAGAAGCTGCGACCTATTGTGATTATATGCGGCAGTTATGCCTTCAGCATACGTAGACAATATGATTATGTGGAACTTATAATCCCACTTAAGTTGCATCATGATAAATTTATCCAGGTGTTAACAAGTGTTCAGGATTTGATAAGGGGTTGACGCCCCACAAGCTAAAGGTCACTGTCTCATAAGGCTCGCCTCAATTGTGCGGCTTTGAGGATTAGTGTCCTGGCGAGGCACAGTCATGATGCTTCCTAGTCCATAATGGAACTGGAAATGAGAATGCTCAAGAATGACCGAAGACAGGAAGGCTTTTGGTTGGCCAGAGTTACTGTCAAGATGCTTATTAACCTTGATGGGGTTGCATTCGGATACAAACTGTGCAACCATGCATGTGACTTATGCATTGGTGTATGACTTTGATGAATTGTCTCTTGTCATGAACCTGGAAGGAATGACGGGCAAATAGCTAGAGTGGCGGATTTATTCACTCGGCTTTGCTGTTATGGAATTCGATGCCTGATGGCACAACTAGCAATCCTTTGCTCAGATGCTTTCCTTAAGACATTGGCAACAACTTGTGTGCCAGCTTCTCTAGATTTGGGGAGAAACCATGGATCAACAATTTATCAATCAAAACACATGTATCAAGGTTGATTCATCGAATCCTTCAACTCTTGAATTTCGACAATCAGCATCTCAGGTTGTTGACGTCAAAGTGATGGTCGTAAGCTTACAATATAGCTTATTCACCTTCGAAAAACCATCGTTCTCCTATGTCAGTGCCCTTCATAAAAATGATAGAGCCGGAGAAATATGCATCTATGATTTCCTCGTAATGAACTTCATGTGTTAGTAAGTCAAATAAGACTTCATTTGATGTTTCAATCGGCATGATGTACCGTGTCATCAACTTAATGGCTGCTATACACAGATGCTGGAACTTTTGATAAGATTTTTAATTTTCCAAGCAAATCACAATGATGTAAATCAATTTGTGGCAGCTGTATAAAAAATGAATGAATCTATACTCTTCCTCCCCTTCGTAAAAAGAGATGTATCAAACCAATCAAATGGTGATGGAGGATGTTATTCAATCATTATGTTATGTGAAAAATGGTTTGATAGAGAATCAGACTGGGATTACTCATCGAATGCTTTAGAGGTAACAATGTCAATCTGAACATTGATTCTCTCTACGTCATATTGGCAATATGCCTGACGTTTTTGAATGTGGCAAATGCCAGATGATGTCAAATGCAGTCGTTGGGTTGCAGCCCACATACTTTGTCAGTTTAGGGTCAATATAGTGTGCCCAACTTAGACAATGTTTCTGGATAATGATTGTCATGATGAACAAAGAAATCAGTGATGGTACCGAGGTTAACTTTGGTATCGAAGCTTAATGGAGAGTCAATCAAGAAGTGTCTGTAATGACACCAACTTACTACGAGTTGTATTTTCGTAGTTGATGGATGGCTGACATGTCATTTCATTATGAATAGAACACGGAATTGTTTAGTGATATGTGTATATTCTTCAGCACATGATCACTTATCTCAATGGTGCCCATGTTATTTTTGGGCAAACACTATTCAGAGACTTATTATGATAAAGAAGTATGAATGATGAATGTGTCATTTCAATCCGATAGAATTGTGACTTGTTTTATGACTATAATTTTTTTGTCACTTTCCAGAATGAGGATGAACTGCGCTTGGAAACCGTATGCAGATTGCGGGTTTTCCAAGACTTCGTGGCCTAATGGATGAGGCAACAAATTTCTAAATATTCCAGAATGAACTTTGAAAGAGTTTTCATTCCTTAATGAAGCATGCTTATCTTATGTGCCAAAATGATATGAAATTACAAATATGGTGTCAATCTATATGTGGATGGTTTATACCATTGTATGCTATTCCACAAATAAGTAATGATGTCAGAGTAAAAACTTTGGACAATTGCAACTCGGTACAAATTTGAGTGCATTCAAGCCCACTTAAATGTTCAGAATCTGAATCTAATGTACTTTTCTAGCTAGAGTTACCATTGACTATCCAACATCCACTGAGGACATTGTTTCTTACGTCTTTTGGCATCACGCTCAGCTTTTTTCTTATTCTGCAAGCGCCTCTTTGCTACTGCTACATCCGGAACGTTGTACCAGCCACGAAACTTGCTGGAATCTACTAGCTCATCTTCTGAGCTTTCTTCATCCAAAAGCAAAACTGGCTTCAACATGTCTTGTTCTTTCATCGAGGACGAATCACACAGGGATGCAGCAGACCTGCAGCATGAGAAGAAAATAAACAGAAAGAAATTCACTATGCAAAATCACCACTGAAGGAGATGACTTTCATCATAGGGTGGTATATTGGTTGTTTAATATGACACATAGAAGATATGAATAATTCGAAGAGAATTTTGGGATAAACAACCTGGATTGGTTGTGCTTGATTGCTTTATGCCCAAAAATGACCGAAGAGATTGCTTGCTATCTTTCAGCCATATAGCGTGGAGGCTGCTTAACAACGGTTGGGTCATAAGCTAAATAGCTATATCAGCTATGTCGGAGGCTGAATAGCCATGATTGCACAGACTCTGTTTTTCATGATGAATAGACCTCTGAGAAATGGTGTCTGAAAAATCAATACTTATGACAACAACTCAACCTTTTGGTATGATGAAGAGCTGATGATCTTTGTTGCACTATAATTGTTTAATGTGCAATAATGAAATGCCTCGTGATATATTATCTCACAGAATAGGCATTGCTCAATGGCGATATGATCAAATATGTAATGATCAATGAAGACAAGATGGTTGGTATGGCTCATTCAGTAGGCATAATTACCTCAAAGAGATGCCGATACACGGATACATATCAAGACATAAGGGCAATAGGCTTATTGTATAGCCTTCAAGGCAGCTAGCATCTATGCTGCTTTAGTTAGCTCAGTGGCTTTGACCTTTCTGGGTGTTGTACTAAGGCCGTAGCCTGCATATTGCATTGAGTACTCTTTACACCTTTAATGATACAATCAGATGATATGTATGAAATATCAAGAATGGTTGCCCTTTTCAATGATCATCGGTGGCAGAGGCCATAGTGCTTGCACCGTGTCAATATACAATTCTAGTCTGGATATATGCTAGACTGGATGTATATAATGTCTAGGTCTTCAAAATCAAGCTCATATGTATGTTATGGCTGATGACCTTAAAAATGTTTGATACATATATGTGTCAACTTCATGGAGTTCTGCATGGTTTGACTATATATATAGTCAGGCTTACCAAAACAAAAACAATGATGCAACTTATATTTGTTTTATTATTTGTCTTTATTATTTATTTGGTTTTTAGTTGTATTTCTAGCTTATCATCTTCCCCCCTCAAGGAAGTGTATTGCTAGGCGGTTGTCAAGCGCCGTTCAAATACAACAGAGGTCCGACCTCTTTGTGATGACGTGGAAGCTTTCTATGAAGCTGGATAGCAGTTCTCGGGTTGCAGCCCCTTGCACCGAAGGTGCATTGCAGTTATTGGGATGCAGCCCGAATCCACGTCATTAGCGTGGGTCATATAGTACCCAAGCATGTGCTGTGTATATACAACACTACCCTCCAGCGGCGAAGTGGTTTGCAATTACCATCATCGTATGCTGTGGGATATCAATATATAATTAGAGAGCATGATAATATGTGTACCGTGTTTGTCAATATCGGAGAGACTGTGTCTTCTTTAAAATCCTCATGACTATATATATAATGGTGCTATACTGATGTCAACACCTTCTCTCTGAGTGATTTATTGATTTCAGATGCGATGTCGTGGCATAAAATATGTCCACGTCATTGACACGAGTCATGTTGTGTCCATGCATATACGATCTTAGCGCAGGTCACAATACAGTGCCCGGGCATACGCGATTTTAGCGTAGGTCACATTGTGCCTCTATTTATCACATCTGAGAATATCTGTTACTCATCTTTGTGAGTCTAGACAGCATTGTGCTGATTGCAATGCTTTCTCTGGTGATTTATATATCACAGATTATACCAAATGTGGTGATCAATCCAGTGTAATATTTTGTCACCGGAATGTACAGGGATTGTGAATGATTACAATCCAGCCGGAGGAATAATCTCAACAGCTTATTCTGTACTAATGAATTCATCGGAGTTATACTCATTTCGACGATTCAAAAACCCATGTTATTGTAGTGACGACAGCTCATATGAATATATAGGGTTTTTATCAGAATGATTTTATGTGATGTCAACATATTATGAACAATTCACTTGCATCTCGGGACAAAGGAGTTACGCTTGGAAGGTCTTACATGGTGGTCACCAACAGTTATCAGCTGTTATTCGGGTGCCAAATTCTGCCTTCAACACTGGGACTATATCAACCAGTCTTACAGCGATGCACTTGTCCTTCCCACTCTTATGTACGGCTATATAGTGCCAAAGTGCATCAGGTGGGATATATATATATATATATATACATTATATAACTATCATCTTCTGATCCAGGAAATGCAATTAAGCATGGTATCAGGTTATATGTTATGTATATATTCAGCATTCCAAACTTACTCGAGAATGTAAATGCTGAGCAAAAGTCAACTTATAGTCATTGGAATATAGTTTCCCATCCGAGTTTACACTTTATTAGTGATGGTGGATTTAACGTTGTACAGATTTCAACGTTACTTGTGGATGCAGTGATTTTATCAAAAGCAATCCATCAGAAATCACCAGATCGGAACATAAAATGGATATGTGTGTAATCCTATCCACCTTCTTCCCCTCTTGAGGAAGTGTGAACACATAGGCAGTCAGGTGCCTATATATTTCATAGCGTATAGCTTACAGCTTATAGCTTGCAGTCCTTATAGGAGCAGCTCATACAGTTTTAGGGTTGTTGCCCAACAGTTCTAGGGTTGTTGACCGACAGTTCTAGGGTTGTTGCCCGATATATAATCGTGTCTGTGTCGGAAACAGCATGATATGTTAATGCCAAACACGAAGTTCATCGAAATTATAGTGGCATATTAGGGCCAAGGTACGGTATCGGTTGCGCTAATATTCTGATAAATCGATTTATCAGAATATTAGTATCAATCAATAACTTTGTTTTCGAATATCAGAATATTGACTATTGATTGATATATGAAGTCGAAAAATCAGAATCGATCAATACCATGCCTAAATAAATCGGTATCAATTGATCGTTGGCGTTGATTAATCATAATCGATTTATTGCTACATTGAAATCGCAGTATCGATATCAGAATTGAGAAGGTCTCCCCGGTGGTATCTTTTTTCGGTGACTCTGACGATGAGGATGAACATCCTACGCATGCTGCAAGTGCGGCGGGAGGTGCAGATGAGGGTGTAGATGAGTGGCTTGCATATATGGCGCTACCTGAGGCGAAAAAAGATGTCGATGTGCTTAAGTGGTGGAAGAAAAACGAGTCTGAGCTTCCCGCGCTTTCTAGGATGGCGAGACAATTCTTGGGTGTTCCAGCCTCCACTGCAGGTGTGGAGCGAGCGTTCTCTGCTGTCACATTCATGCACTCAGATTTGAGAAAGAATTTAAGTGAGGGGACAATCCAACACTCCCTTATGGCTGCAATGAATTAGATATGTGAGAGAACTCTAGCTTGTCGTCGGGTGCCATAGATAAAGTGTGGCCTCCTAGTCTGCCTGTGTAATTTTGTATTGATATTATTGATAGTATTGATAATCAGCAACTTTAACAGTGATATCAGTATTGATTGATAGCATAGTGTACTTAATCAAAATTGATTGATAGGGCCTTTGTAAAAATCAAAATTGATTGATTAGAATAGGTAATAAATCAGAATTGATTGATAGAGCAACCGGAAAAATCAGAATTGATCAATAGTACTTGGCAATATATCAGAATTGATCGATAACCTCTAGACCAACCGATACCGTACCTTGATTAGGGCATGTCAGATTACAGCGGCCCATATACCCAATAATATAATTAGGGTGTTACATGGTATCAGTAACCCTAATATAGGTAAAAAATAAGCAGTATAATGTTTTTGCAAAGATTTTTAAGCAAAACTGCATTTAATACCTACATGAATGTAAGGTGGTTTTCAGGAGGTACGTTACACCCCTGTTACACACATTTAATTTTTAGGGTGTTACAGGGCGTTACACATGCTGCATAAATCAGGGATTGTTATTTGATAGGTAAATATTCATTTTAGCAAAAAAAATCAATCCGAAATTTTCAAAATGTGTTTTACGTACAGCATTTTGAGCGATTTATTGTTACAGCAATATGTATACCCCTACATATTCCACACCCAATATCTAGGGCGTTACACGAGATATGACATGTGTCATTATGATTTCCTGATACCTCAATAGGTATAAAATCATAATTTTAAATAAAATGGGCACACATTTTTCATTTTGAAATCATGCGTGGAGCATTTTTACCCATTTTACAGCTTTTTCAGCTATCTAAAATATTGCCTCGGTGACATATCTCAGTGTATATGTGGAATGTAAAGTACAGAATCACTGGAAGGAACTTCACGTTTGCACATGACAAATTTCATAGCAAATAAGTGAGTTGTGCTGTATGTCAACATTTATGGTTGACAGCATTCTGGGTTTTACTGATTCAAACCCATGCACAGCAAATGTACCGTTTTATGATTATGTATAGATTTATCAACTTAAGTGGGAACATCCATTCAGGAACATCCACTTCAGTGATATTTGTCAACCTATGATTTGTTCCGAGCATAGATCTGTGCTTTTAAGATTTATCAAAGTGATATATCTTATTTAGAACAAATCTGGACTTTGCTGGATATAATCACAGCAACTTGACACAGCACATTTATATGTGTGTTTTGTCCTTAACACTATTGTCAGATATCATGTAAATACTGATCTGTGTGTTGCATGCAATTGATCTGATCAAGTCTGATTCAACTGTCAATATGCAACGTAGTTGTTGTAGTTGCTCCAGCGATGATATGTGGGATGAGACGAGTGGACTGCACCCAACAGTTACCAGCTGTTTTATGGGTGCAGTATTTTGCCTTCGGGTCTGGAGATAACTCCATCCAGCCCTACAGCATGTTGTCTTATCCTGTTCCCTTATGTATCGCCATTATTGACACTTTCCACGCACATGTGTTTGGAAAGCGGTATCCATATTACCATATACAATATAGTTGATCTATTCACTCTGAGTCAGTGAATCTCAACATGTATAATGAATGCTAGTGTATGTGCAGTGTGTAGTACTGCTGATTAGTACTTATGCCAGTGTGTGTGTGTTTACTTGTACACACTCTGCAGGATATGTTCTGGGTATCACAATATCCTAGACAATTTATCATGCAAGACAGTCAGCATACCATGTACTGATTACATCTAACATGATTGGCTACTATCCGGGCCACTAGTCCTTCCCCAAGGACTAGGCGGAAATGCACATTACGACCGGATTATTGGTCCTTAGATCCAACACCATGCTTCAAAAAATCCTTTGGGACACAACCTAAGTGCCTATCTTTGTGGGAAGTTGAATTTCAAAGTTTGGGTACCCGTAATCTAGCCGCGGTTTAGGGCTACGTCATGCTCTAAATTTAATTCATTTGGCTAGTCCTTGGGGAAGGACTACTGGCGGCATGGCCCCTAATGGCCCCTTAGATGGATAGGGGGTGGTGTACCACCACCTACACACCAAATTTATGACCCAATGTAAGGGTTCATAACCGTAAATGGCTTATACCGACGCTATATTATGCTCTCAACGCATGATAAACACCACCACTAAGACGAAAACGCTGAACTATGATATTTTTCGACCCAAAATTCGAGCAAAATATTCAATAACACGCACCCTAATGGTTGGAAAATTCCCCAAAAAAATACCGAGGTATAGTTTGAAGTCATATTTATGCATCACTATGCTCACTATTGGTAATATGTCTCATAGACCACATGATATGGGCCATGCAAAGCTGCAATTCGGGCAATGTGGCCCCATACTTAAGCAGTTCTAGCTGATATAAATATGACAAGTACCACCGAGCAGTAGCCATATAGCGACCAATGGCATAATCCCAACTCACCGCCACGCCCACCTATCATTGGATAGGCTATACTTGTGCAATATTACCACTTGCGGCACCTATCTGGGACCTAGAGATCTCCCAAACAAAATCACGAAAATCAGGTACTGAAATCAGCTTGGCGATTTGAATGGATTTCATGGAAATAGTAGGGTGCATGCCACATGGACGTCCACCGACAACAACATGCGCCATCCCGTGGCCAATGGGGCATTAAGGGACTTAGTTTAGGTCACATTGATGTCACAAACCGAGCCATAGGGTCACTGGCATTGGCTAGGTCGTCCCAAAAAAATCGACGGCGCTAGTCCTTCCCCAAGGACTAGTTTTCAATTTAGTCCTTGGGGAAGGACTGTCGGATAGTAGCCATGATATATCAAGTTTAGGGATCATTGTAATTTCATGCTAATCTCATTACAAAATGAGTTGCTGGATAGATTTTACATGAAGCTCAGGTGAGCATTCCATCCAGTAATCCACCATAGAATGTACATGTGATCTGGAGAGCATCTCGGCTCCACCAGGACATGACAAACTAATTATGGTGTTAAGACTACTTCCAGGCACCCTTTGCTACATGGATTCGAATATAGACTAGCATTCATTGCAATATGCTTATGCTCTATGTACTACAGCTGGTATCGTGATCAAGTTGTACAGTATAATAAAGCATGTACAATTCACAATCAATGCAATCATTCAGCATAAGATATGTGCATGGTATAAAAGTGTATGCACTGCATGTTGATGATTGCTGTGAGTGAAATAAGTGCATGTGTGTGTGTGCTGATCCGCACACACATGTTGTGAACAGATCATTGTGCTGCTAATAAGCATAATGCTGATGATTAAAGTATTTGTGCAGTCATCAGAACACTTTGGAATTTGCTGCAGTATGATAATAATACATTCACAGCAACATAGTGGTAATGTATCCAAAGCAGTATGTATCCACAGCATAACGATCATGTGTCCACAGAATTCCTGCATGTATACAATCATTCTGCATATGATTTCGACGCGCGTATACATATGTGCTTCTCACTGCATGTAAACACATCAAAAATTGTACGCGCTAAAATCGAGCGTTCTTCGCATGTGACGAAATCATTAAGAACGTATATCGTGCTTACAGGCCATAAATCATTGTACGCGCTGGTATTGTAAACAGTGCGAAGGAATTATTTGCAAAAATCGCTGATGTACGTCGCATATGAATGCGAGCGCGCTGCTGATGAAAAGCATGTATTGTCGTCGCCATTCATCAGCGCATGATACGAGCGCTGACATGTATACGAATCAAAATTCTGTCGATGACCACTATGTAATATATCATTCTGGACAATTTTCGAACGTGATTCATACAAGCGCGCGCATGCTGCGATTCACTTCTGTATAAATATGCGACCATCGCGCATGCTGCCATACAAAAAGCAATTTAGTGCAATTATGAAAATCGTGATACTGCGCTGATGATTTTCCGCGCAAAAACGATTTCACCGCTGATTTATCGCATCTGCGAACATGCATACATTTGCGAACCATTTATGCGAATACGTTTCATTGCTGCGCCGATGTATGCCATGTGCACACCTTATCGCGTATATGTGCGATCAGCTGTTTCTGCGTGTGTGCTGCGAAAAATCTCCTCGCGCAATCTCTGCGCGGTCGATATGCGAGCGTATATTATTCGAGCTGCAGATATTCAATATTACTGCGAGCGCTGTCGCTTATGCGCCCACCTGCAAACCTGCGAACAATATGAAATATGCTACGTCTATCGCTGCACCCACTTGAGTTCTCGAGTATCGTGCCTTGACGAGTTTCTTTTAGAATACCATCTGATACGGCGAGATAAACAGGCGCCGTGAATATATTATCAGTATACAAATAAACACTGCAAAGTTGGACAGCAATGCAAGTGTACGGATGAGCGGGTTTGTGAGTGCAGTCTCTGTAAGAAGATCTGCTGAAGCACAACGCTTCCTCACTTTTGTACCATACGTCTCCCATCATCTTAGATGGTACCGCCATTGGGTTGTGAACCCGAGACGTAGGTTGAACGACCAGCATGGTAATAACGACTAGTTCGTTCATGCTGCGCATGCGAGTTCCGCGCATGCTGAAAGCCAAGATGGTTCTTGTTTGTATTCAAGATGTATCTTTGCTTTGCCATCTTCGAGTTCGACATACGAACTCTCGATGACAGGGATGCCTGATGATATGGCATTATCATCTGGCGACCTGTACAGTCATCGTCGACCGTACTGACGACTGTCATATTAATATATGACGCGACTCGACATGTACAGTCATGATCGACCATACTGTCGACTGTCATAATAATATATGACACGACATGGTATGACATGTCTGACAGGTATGACACGTATGACATGTATGACACATATGTCATCGGTCATGACCCTGACAGCCGCGGCGGGGGGGGCCAATGAAACGCATTGCGACACAATGAAACACATCGCTCCCTATCAAATCAAAATCCCCCAAAGGCAATTTGCCGGATCGCATTTGCCATTTCCGATATCGATATCGCCGATCGATATCGATATCACAAATGTGCGCGTCACATGTCGATAGATATTGATATCTGCTTCGGAGTTGTCGACAGATATTGATATGTGCTAAAAAGTTGTCGACAGATATTGATATTCTGATATGTCGTAAAAAAGTTGTCGACTGATACCGATATTGCCGATATATCGATATATCAGATATCGGAGATATCGATACCGTGCCTTGAAACGCAATGGAAAATGGGGGTGAGCCAGTGAAACGATGGTAGTTGAAAAGATGCTTGCGCACACCTCGCCTGTTTCTTAACAGTACAAAATATAATTATTGGGGATATTCGGAGGAATCGGATCAGATACGGTTTTTTTATCGTTAATGTTAATGTTCTATTGGTCGTGGGTAGCCGGTGAATGGAAATGCTCCGGCGGCCAATTGAATACGTTCCCTTGTCTGTGACAACTCCGGCCGGTTCCGACGGTGAGCCGGTTGGGGCGTGCAAATCTAAAATCTGCTAGTTATAGTTATACTATAAGTGTCTGTCTGTGAAAAGGCTGTGGGCAATATGACGACGGCGTTTGAAAAGTTTTTTGGTTTTTTCTTTAGTTCGTGTGGCCAATATGACGATGGCGTTTGGAAAGATTTTAGAATGATATGCATATCGATATCATATCGATATGGCATGCTATGCTATGTTATCGGATGGCTCCCAAATGTTGGACAACATTTGCACCAAATGTCACCCAAATGTCGCCTGGGACAAATCCTGGATCATCAGATCAAAAAATCGGGAACGGTGCAGAGAGACCACCGGCTAGCTGGGGTGCGAAGATCGTGTATCGCTGGACTGAAATATGCTGCATTTTTCAATCACAGATACTGTTCAAGATGGGGTCGTCTAGTTTTCAAACGTATATATTTTTCAAACGACGCGGACGCGATCTGTACACACGAGCACGTTTTTATGATGTTGTCCACGTCGGACCGACGCGCGTTTGCCCGAAATATTCCTTTTTAAGTCGTTTCGCACGTTCGATAAGGCGAATGTCGATTTTAATCTGATCGCGCGGACTGTGATTTATAGATTTAATAACTCGTCTGAAAATGATCGCCGGGTCATACGGAGACTGTATGACCCGGCGAAACGAATCGTATTTGCTTCTCGACAATGTACCAAAATCCGGTGTAGCACAGGCCTAAGGCCTGTGCTACACCGAAACTTGGGAAAGCAAATGTGTTGATCGCAGCGATTTCTATTGGCTCCTGTCGCGACTGACATCCGGCGATGTCATGCGAGGTCATTATTTGTGAAATGCCAAAAAGCAAATAATCGTCCAGCATTACAGGACCTCATTCATCACCAAATGTCACACAAAATGTACCCAAATGTCGCCGGGACAAATCCGGATCATCAGATCAAAAAATCGGGAACGGTTGAGAGAGACCACCGGCAAGCTGGAATGCCAAGATCGTGTATCTGGACTAGAATATGTTGTATTTTCCAATCACGACACTTAATTCAAGATACGGATCAATCTAGTTTTCAGCAGTGGAGTGTCCATATGCTTCCGCTCGCCGAAATAATATGAGGTAGTTATAGAAGGCACGTCAGACTACATGCTCTGGACTGTGCCGGAGGCGCAGTCCAGAGCATGTAGTCTGACGTGCCTTCTATAACTAGCTTGTCGCTCGCTCGTCTTCGACTGATCCTACGGTCGCACTGCTCGCTCAGACCCGAATGCTATTTATTGCCACGTCACTATCATAACTTTTGAGCTCTGTTTCCAAATCCTTGATGCTGTTCGACATTTTGCTCTCTCCTCCCGAAATTTGGAAACGAAGCGACAACATCGAGCATTTGGAAACAGCATCGAGCAGCCCGCGACAGCCCGCGACAGCCCGCGACAGCCGATTCATTCGCGTTTTTTGCGCGGTTCGGCACGATTGTTCTCTTTTGGCGACCTACGGCAATTTGTCTCCAATTTTAATCCTGTACTTTACGTATAATCTATGACGGACATGACAATGACAGAATTGACCAAGAATCTGAATGCGGCGATCGCGAGCCTTGCTTTTCCTTTAGAACCTGGTTCTTGCCGTCCAGATTTCTTGAATTCAAAACTTCAACGGCGGACCTGTCGCGAGCTATGAAGTAGTTTTTTCGCGCACTTCGCGAGGTCGAGAGTCTTCGGCCCGTTGACCATAGCCTAAAAAGGCGTCAACGGGTCGCTGTACGGTGTCCGTTTTTTGCCACGTGGCCTAGAGACGTGGAACGGGAGCTACTGCTCGTTGGCCAAGCGCTGTGCGCAAGGCCAACGAGGATGATTGGTTTGAAATTTGAAAATTCGGACACCGTAGGTGCTCTTAACAGGCCGGTTCTAAGGCATATATGGGTCACTTTGGTTGCCGATATATGCCTTACCGTGCATCTTTAAAGATTACCGTACTCGGTGCGCAGGGTTTCAACGCATCTCTTCATCTGCTGAAGAGATGGTGCTCGGAAACTATCTCAGAACTGGTCGGAAACAAAATTATGCAGTTAATAAACCAGTTTTTAAGAATAACGAGACGAAGCGTGGCAAGGGTGGCAAGTTCGTGTCAACGGGTAGAGTGACTGACACGTTACCACGTGTTGAAGCATCTTCGCCGCGACTGCTTGAGAATTGGGAAATCTTTCCCCGAAGGACTCGAACAGCACGCTCGCGAGTGCGTACTTCTCGAGTCCTATCTGGCACTTCTACTAGCGTAGCAACGTCAGAGATTTCGGTACAGACCGATGTTCCTCCCGAACAATTCAATTCCGATCAGAACGCACCTCGCTATTCAACTCGTGTTTCGCACAAGGGATCAAGTGACATCAAAGACCGTATGTTTGACTTTCGAACTAGGAAACTGGAAAAAATATGCGGTGGTGAATTAGACGAACATATTTTGAGATACGTGCAGAAACCCGAAAGCGCTGGCCTGCTTTCGGCCGTTTCCAGTATCGCATCTGGAAAGGACATCGAACAGGACGACATGCCTGTTAATGAGGCCCTCGCACTGTTCCACGACCTCCAGTTATCGAACGAAAAATATTCGGTGCTCCGAAAACATGTGAAAACTCTCCCAAGTCTCTACAAATTGATCCAGCGCAGCGTGAACACTGACGTCGATCTCACACCGCTCAGGGATGAACTTGGAGTGATATGCGGATATGCCGTGACCGATATTCTGTACAATATGTATATGTTACAAGCCAATCGCGCCCTACGCCAATCGCGCCAAATGTCACTGAAGTATGTTTTCCTGCGGTTTTTTTGTTGACTGTGGTTGCAGTAAATACCTTACAAATTGCAGTCTATATGGGGCACGATTGGCGTGCATTTTCCATAACGCCAATCGCGACCTCGTCGAATCCCTATTGTCGGTAGCGCTACCCAACGCCGTTTCATATATTTCAATTGCGTATTGCGAACACATTCCGATTAAAACAAGTGAACTTCAAAAAGTTTCCCGTAGACTTTATAGTTGTCTCCTGCTAGGCTGCCAGGCGACCGTTCGTCCTACTCAGGCGAGCTCGGAGCATCCTCGTGAGCGGCCCTTGCGTGGCCTTTGAGCCTACGCGAATATTGAGAAATCCTGTATGGTCATATGACCCCAACTTCCGGTTTTACCATCACGAAGTTCAGCATAGTAGCACGCACCTTGAAGATCAGTCCAGGTAACTGGAATCACAGCAGCTTCTCCACTAATCGCACCATCTGCATTGTGAGGTCTCGTCCAACTTCTAACTGTATTTCCCAAATCATCTATCAAAACCATTCCCATATAGCTCGGCGCACTGCTATCTACAGTGGGTGAGACACCACCTTGAACACTTGTGAAAGTGATGTTTTCAACAGAGCAATACACAGGTGACTGCACAACAATTCTGGGGTGCACTTTATCACGACTACCCCATTGGCAAAATCCTAGTCCTTCAAACCACTCACTGTGGTGGGGCTCTGGGTCATTATTACAATACTGGCTGCTACTATCACCCCCTGTGGAATTCCATCCGTGCATTCCGCTTGTACTGTTCCAGTGCAGAACAATTGTCTCTCCAGGTTTGAGTATGATATCTCCTCCAAGACTCGTTGGATCTGGCGTTGAAGACCCCTGAGAGTAACACGAAGGCCCATGAAATCCAACGTCGCATACACAAACCCACTTTCCAGCCACATACTGCAAATACTTTCCACCTGGAAATCCGCACTCGGGTGGTCGCATGTGTTCGAGCAAAGTTACCACTTCGGACAGTGTCGCCACTTTTTCACCAGCAACGTACAAACCATCACTGTTAGTTACCGAGAGGGTTTCCATCATTCCGGTCTCCGGAGTGCTTGTATACACTCGAAACCCTTCCTTAGCACCAAGGAGACTCGAATATTTCGAGTCTCCATACGGGTCACTCATACGAAAGTTCTGCGAAACATACTCTCGCTGTTCATACGCCAAAGAAAATACTGCAGTCTCAACAAGTACCAGCAAAATGGCCAAGTACTTACGCGCCATTTCCTGCAAACGCGCTGGCATGAAAAAAAACGTGATCGCACGACTACCTGTACCCGAAGGTTTATTCACCAACGTCCACTGGAGTGTGTGCCTCAAACACCATCACGCACCTGTTTGTTAAAGTGCAGTGAAAGAACACAAACAGAGGCGGACCTGGCGGTGTCATCGTTATCGTTTGGCGATCGTCAGATCGGACATTTGTTCGTGTCACCCGTTGGGATTCGATTTTTGTTTGTTCAAGTAAGGGAAGAATTTCTCCCTTGATCTTCTCTGGTCCTAAAACTAAAAAACATAAACCGATACAGTAAAGAGCAGACGAGAGGTGACCAAGCGCAGAACGAACGAACCAAGCGCAGAACATCGTTTCGTGTTGCTGTTGAGAGTGACACTCTGTGACTGGAAGAGAGAGGAGTGTTCTTGACCAACGTGTGGTCATCGATATATTATTCGGCGACATTTTGTAGAGCACACCGAACGGATTCAAATCACCAAGGTGTTAACCTGAAACTTTGACACTTTGATGGTTGGTAACGGGCTTAGTCGACTGCTTGCTGCAATATTCTCGAGCAAATAAACTCATTTTTACACTGTATTTGTTTGTCCTTCAGCTTACCAGCAACGCAAGCCTTGCACACTTTGTGACTCTAAAGAAATTCTTTTGTTCGGAACAGATCGTCCTGGTGTACTGCAAGAGATGTGCATAATGCCACGTTATCCCTCCTGACGTTGCACACACATGAGTGCAAGTACTTATATTTTCACATTTGCATATGAAATTACACTTGTGTCCAACCGCTTGACCGCACCTAGACTGGCAGGATTTCCATTCATTCC
This sequence comes from Cymbomonas tetramitiformis, assembly GCA_001247695.2. Lineage (NCBI taxonomy): Eukaryota > Viridiplantae > Chlorophyta > Pyramimonadophyceae > Pyramimonadales > Pyramimonadaceae > Cymbomonas > Cymbomonas tetramitiformis. The sequence goes on along the minus strand of LGRX02035167.1, from coordinate 15,182 downwards.
CAGTGTAATGAGCTACAGTGCTAATCCAGTGCAGGTTTCGGGGTTTGGTGATGATGAAGCTGGAAACTTTTGGTGATGGCAGGAAATTCATAATGCTGTCAGTTGCTTGCGCTTCATATTGCACGACAGGTGCGTTTTGCAACCCAGATGCCCATAGATAAAAGTTGTGGTTATATTTTGGATAAAGAACAGTCGTGCGTGTGTGTGTGACCTGGGGCTTTGCGTTGTTTACTTTAAAGCGCAACTGCCTCAGGTGTCATTTTTCACAGGTGAGCTTTCTTAAAGCCTTGGGAATCGAGTTTTGAATAAAGACGTTTTTTCGTCCTGACAAATCCACTCGAAACTTTCCCAAGCAGGTGCCCCAAAATGTAACACTGGCACTCAGACGAGTGCTTCTAGACCCTTACAAGGCCCTGAGGTGCAATCTCGCCGAGCGTTACTCCGCCTCGCGATGGGTGCAGTTAACGTTGGTGCTCCTTTATCCCTGAACGTGCATCCCGCATTCGCCAAGAAGCAAGAAGCGAAGGTGGACGAGTACGAGCTCTTGATGAAGAGCCTTGCAAACAAAGGGAAAACTCCTGTAGAGGACAACGTACTTGCGAAATACAACGAAGGTTCGTGCCATCCTTCCTGTACTGGATACCATCTCAACTGCCACCGACGAATAATCTAAGTATCGTTCTCTCGTCTTCTCCCACTATACCATCCGGTAGAGTAATGTCTGTGCATCACCGAGATTCCGCCCTTATTGGAATCTCTAACAATGTCCGAAACGTTTCTTTGTTCGACGACAGTGAAGCCAAATTGCAAGGAATTCAAGATCGGAGCAAGCTCAAACTATGCTGAGGGAACATCAAAGTTCGTCGATTGTAAAACTTCCGACAAGAGACCAATCGATAAGTGAGAAGACTTGTTTGTTGCTGAGGTATATGAGGTTGCCAAGGCACGTGACTATCCCGTGATGCAACGAGAGCATACTGTTTCAACAACCGCGGCGTCAATTCATAGATTTATAACTTGTTTTACGCACAGTATAAATCATAAGTCCGATTTTTGCTCGAGAGTTGTGCTCTTTCAGCTGACTTGGTGGGAATCGTGGACTTGCCGACCTTGCTCTTAATTGGAGTTTAACGTCCTTTTCTTTCCTAAGCAAAGTAGAGGAAACATACTTGTGCACCAAATATCGCGCTGGCATAGAGTTTCTGCCACGTTTACCTTTACCCTTGTGACTCGCTGTTCCATTTTCCTTTTCAACGAATTGAAAAGCACGTATAGTGTGCAAATATTTTGCGGCAAGTAAACAAATACAACGGCAGCACAATGCAGAGTTTCACTTATTCACGGTCTCGAAAATTTGCGTAGATTCTTTTGGTTTTCACGAATGAAAGGTCGACAACTTGCACATTTGGTGGTCCTATGACACAACATAACATCCCAGGCCAAAGCTTATGGAAGACTTGAAAATTTTCCAGGTTATAAGGACCCATATTTAAAATAAACTGGTGACGTATCAAACGACGTTAATCGTTTTGTGACTAAAATAATTGCCATGCCCTATCGTCCATTATGCATGTTATCAATTGCGATTTGTTATAGATCTGATGACTCTTAGACTGACTCGTATATCTATAGTCAGCTCTGTCACCCGTTCGTTTACCGAATAGAGCATCGTAACTTCCCAAAATCGCTTCAAACTCGATCACCGTTGTATATGCTAAGCTAGGTTGGCGAAAACGTCCCTCCCCCCCCGATTAATCGCGCGATTAATCGTATTTGGGCCTCTCCCGATTAATCGTTGCCGATTAATTGGCTTAATAGTGTAGGAGATGCTTAATAGTGTAAAACCGATGCGGGCTTACAAAAAATGTCGAAACTTTTGATGTATCGTACCTATGACGCTTGGTGCTTTGAGCAACCTTCACACGTTCGCGGCATGCTTCCTCAGTCTCGTCAATCACACGGGAGTAAGCACCAGGACAAATCTCTACACCACCACCTTTCTTCTGCGCACAGTGGTGCAGAATCCGTTGACTTTGTGCGACTATGATCCGATTGCAACTTAAACACTTGCAGCGCTCACTAGGTGACCCTATATGACCGGCTGGGTAGAATTCGAGGGGAGTGGCTGTATGGCTCCCTTTAATAACGCGGACAAGCCACCATATCCACGCGGTGGGATTCGCCTGCTTGTCAGTTGTAGGAGCGGCTGCCGGAGGCATAGTTAAGAGGTTTAGGTAATTGGAAACTACAATACTGCAGACTGATGAGAGCCGTTCCGTGTTCCCGGGTTCGCTCTGTTGCCTACAAATATTTGCTATTTGCCTATCTCCCGTCGCGTGTCCCGTCTGACACGTCCTCCAAACAATTTGATCCTCCAAGGCAAAGCCTTAAGTATGGGACATCAACGCCCTAAGTATGGGACGGCATGCCTTAAGTATGTAACGTGGTCCTTAAGTATGTAACGCGAGACCCCCCCGATTAATCGCGCGATTAAACGTATTTGGCACCCTCCCGATTAATCGTTGGCGACGTTTTCGCCAACATAGATGCTAAGCAGTGACCCAATATTTGAATCCCACCACCAATCGTCTGATTCCGAAACCCTCAACTCAGGGTTTATATCAACTATTTAGATATATTCAACAGACCTATAAATCTAAAACCTATTACAAACCCTAAGTCTATTTTAGTCCATAAGCTCTGGGGACAAGAGCGCACCCTCGCCTGCAGGCACCTAGAAAAATGCATACGCTTAGCGGGCCCTTTTGCCTATTGGGTCTTGGGAGGGAAACGCTAAGGTAGACAATGGGGGACGCCGCCCCTCACGCGGGGAAGCTGATTTCCCCCCCACTGTATGGGGGCCTGCTTCTCCTTGTTTCACCCCTCGCCGTGTGTGTGACATGTGACACCCATACGCCGGAGCCGTGACACCGATCCGTGACCTGCTAGTTAGCCTCCGTTATTGCTAACTCTTTAGTTTTCGATGTTATCACCGTTCCGAGCACCCGGCCCTGCGTGTTTTCTGTGTTTCACTGTCTATATATTTACCCGTTACAAATATATAGTCAGATCATCCTTTCTATAAGGTTATGGGCCCACCACGCTTCCACTTCTATAAGCCCCCATCCCTAGAGCTATTCCCCTTGTATGCAATATGAATATCGAATATCAATATACCGATCTACACTACTCTTATTCCTATGGACTAAATTATACTTCGTAGGGTTTGTAACGTTCTGGGGTCCATAAGTTTCTCCGAGCCTCTTCGATCAACTGTAACGTCGAACCTCGCGTGTCGCAGGCCGCGCAGCGGCCGCGCTCGGAGAAACTCTGGGAACAAGAGCCATACACATACAGTACAACAGTAGTGTATTCTTAAAAAACAACCTAACATGTAACAAGGCGACATCGACAGCGACATAAATGTGACACACACCTGATACCACATTTGGCATTTATTTTTTTGTGATCTCGATAAGGTTAAGGATGATATTCTAATTCTTGAACGTTTACCCTTCCGCTACAAGACTACTGTGACACAGGTTGGGAGGTTGCAACGTGTACAAGCTTGAGATCTTGGGCATGGTGGGGGGGGCTCAACACAATTCCCCCTATTCTCATTCGGCCCCCTCATATATCCCGTCTTCAGCTATCCAAACACGATACACAAATCGCGTGTGGACTTGCGGAATACAATTTGCTTGCGAACATTGTTTGCACGGGTAACGGACTTCAGTTCAACGAAAACAGTGCATCGATTGAAGTGAGTTCATGTTTGCGCAAGTTCCAAGTAATTATTTGTCGGGATCCGTAACCAATTCTGCGTTCGCGAAAACCTGTTTTCTCACCCCCCGATGTAGACATGAATCGAGCCCTGTTTCACGAGTGCAACAGTGCTGCAAGAATGGGCCAGCGAATGTCAAGTTGAAACACTTTCCGCCATATTTTTCTCGTTCTCTTTCATGTCTTCCCACCTTCGGGATGTGTATTGTCAAAAAGTCTCTCAGAAATTACGGCAGGACGAGCCTAAGCAAACAAGGTACTTACCGATCTTAGTCCTGCAATTTTCGTTTTCGCATGAAGTACCCGCAATTGCATAGCTGTGAATTCTGTGCTTCTAGGTTAGGTTGAAACGTTCGAAAGTTCTACTGGGCCTCGGGATGTCAAGACGTACCTTTCGCAGCTATCAACGCGAAACGACTAAGGTTCACGACGTGTTGTGAATAGGAACATTAGTCGACCCTTACGAAACTGACTTGATATCGGAGGTCCTGCTCACGATCGAAACGAACATCGACGATCTTTCTCCGCAAGTACATACCTCGAGTTCTATCATTTCGTTATTGATCCCTGAGTCCCTTTGTACCCCAATTCAGTGCTCCGACAACAAAAACGGGAGCTCTTCATGTCACTTTTGAATACGAAGGTTCGCCATGACCGTTGTTTACGTGCCTCTTGAAAAAGGTGATAGCCTACACAACCGAGAAGCTGCTCATTGCCGGTGCAAGAGATGTATGGACTACTCCTGTACGTTTCAACCCCTCCAGCTCTGCGAACGCCTTCTGTGGGCGTCGCCTTTTTTCCCTGTGAAAACCCTTTTTCTCTTGTCAATCTTCTTAGCGAAGCTGTATAACATAATCGGTTTAATCTTGAGGATATTATGTATCCTTCTTACCAACCAGGCTTCAGCGCAAGTGCAAGAAAATTCACCAGTATTTATTTTTTGGTCCGCTGGAGGAACGCTTTAAGCAGATCAATATGAAGAAGGGACGTTCCGGGCACTTGTTGAGCGTTTTATGTACGTATGACACACGAGATCCTTTGATACGCATAATTTTAAAGGTAAGGTGTCGGGACGATCCGCAGAGTTATTAGGGGAAGGCTTCGGCGTTTTCTATTCGCTCTCCGAGACAGGACTATCATTGCTTCTTGCCAATCTTGAAAATATTTTCATTGGACCTGCTAGCCATACACATCACGGCTGCACTTCCTGAGTTTCCTCTCCTTTGTTGCTCAAAGTCAAGTTCCGTGCGGTATAAGTCGTTTCATATTCTCGCTAGGGTTGTCACTTTTGGGGTTATTTGATGAAGTGCATACTGATACTTGCCGAACGGTTTACAGGAGACTACCTCTTTAGGAGTACGTGTATACCAGTGTGAGCGAATTAGCTGCCCTCGTGCCTTCCAGGAGGTGCCTACCCCATGGTAACTCTTACATTCATATCTGTCTTCTCAGATGTTTTCAGTGGCCCTTGTGTGAGTAGGACACGAATTCACTAGTGAAAGTCAAGGGGCGTGATGCTCTGCTTGTGTTAACAGTCCGGGCAAAACTTACTTTGAGTAAGTGGTCCTTTACCTCGTGTGGAGTGCGTAGAGTAAGCCTCCCTATGAGCGAGCATACAACTTAACTTGCCACAATCATAGAAAGTGTAACTTCTGTCGAAGTGTGCCAAGTAACCTCGTTTAAGAACGAGCTAAAGAATCTGTATATTCCTTTGCCTCAGGGGTGTGGTGAACGTGAAATTTGGAAGAGTTGGAGATGAGATCACAAATGTGCATGCGGAGTACGAAGACTGTGCTCGCCTTGCACGCGAACACAACATTGCGTTGCAGGTAAGAGCCTGTCTATGACACCTTGCTAAAGAACTTTCGACTTGTGCCCTCAAAATATGACTTTGACATAAATTCGCCTTTTTACACAGACGATATTTGACGAAGCTCATCGTGTGTTTTGGAATGAGATGGCAAAAGTTTCTTAACAAGGTAAAGTGAGCTGGCTTTTTAGAATTTTGTTGTCATGTGGCCTCGTTTACTTGCCTTGTGTTGCATGTCCGAGCTAGCACCTTATACACAAAACCAAGGAAACCCCACGTGCACAAACACATGTATAACTTTTGACGGGATGGAGGAAGCAATAATATATAGGGTATAGTAGAAGTGCCGAAGAAACATATGTACTCGTGTTAACGGGATAGGGAAATTTAGCGAAAATTTTATAATTGCCACATATATGTACATACGTATGTACACACAACGTTGTATATATGCATACGTCGTACCGACCACTTGCATGCAGCAGCCATGCTATGGTATAGATAACGAATACACTCATCGCTCTATTATATGACCTTACATAAATGCAAAAGCAAGGGTGCGGCTCAAGCACATGCTGGCTCCTAGCCACAAGCAAGAGCGCTGATCGCTAGAAAAACTTTATGAGGTTAGGCAAATTTGAATATTGTGGATTGCAACTATCGGTAATGTTTTTCAAGAACAAGCTCAAACGCGGCCGTGGCGGCAACCGTACAACGTAATTTGCCCAATGTTTATTTATCTTATACAACTTTTGGTAGTATAATTCTGCGGCACGATGATTGGAAAAACGTTATCGTCACTGTTAAAATTGCAATACGACAAACAAAAAACGAATTTTCACCATCGGATTCGTCTGATGACTGTGGGTATCGCTAAACCGTTCCTCACCACCATACACGTGTACATGGCGTGAGCCGGCACTTACGGGTTCTGTGATGAGAACTGTGATTCTCGGGCCGGTGAGGGATATATATATATATATATAGGTAGATATATCGTATCACAAAATACACAGTCAGTGAGCACAGACTTCCGGAACAGTAAGATGATAACATAAGATACTTTAGGGGTTTTATGCATCTGTGTTCCGAGCTACCGAGACGCATGCTATGTGTGACACGGCTCTCCGAAGGAGGACAGCAGGAGACAGGCCCCCCACCTTATAGTGGGGGGGTAAATCGCTCTTCCCGTGACACCACCTCCTCCAGAAGGAGAGAGGTGGAAACCGAGAGCAATGTCACGAATAGGCCTGCCGGCCATCCCACAGCAAGAACTCTAAGGAGCCTTTTTTCAGCTCAGCTAGATTGGCATCCGCCTGCGCTAATTCAAACTGTTTAGAGTGGCAAAAGCAGGTCTCGCATAGCTGTCCAGGGAATTAGGGTTTGGGCTCTAGAGCAGGCGACGGCGACGTTCTCGATGACAGAGGACGTCGAGCGTAAGGAACACGATGTCCAGCCAATGCCCGTGCGGTGCCAAGGCCAAAAGCGGTATGGCACCACCAGAGCGAATGCACCGACGGAGAAAGGGTGAGGAGGTGGAAGGTGGAAAATGCGGTGAAGGGATGTGGTTGAGCGCATGGGAAAAGGCTCTAAAGGAATGATGGGTGTTGGATATACCCCTAAGGCCATGATATATTCACTCAGTGGTCGGTTTATCAGAATGTATTAAAGTTGATAAGTTAGCCCGTCATATAGGCATAAACAGTTAGGGTTCTGGTTCGGGTGACAGTCACAAACACTACTACGGGAAGAGTCACATAAGCAGTCGGTGTGACTATTCCAGCACACCACCTAGTGTGGTGACCGGCCAGCCGAAGTTGGAACCTCTGAATAAACACCATCTAGAGCGGTGGAAACTGAGTTCTAGGGGAAGGCCTGTCCTTTCTGGCAGGGTTGTTCCCAGTCAAGAGTTGAAAACCTAAAACCGGCCCGTCATCGGACCCCTCTGCACATACAGCTACGGTCAATTTCACTGTGCAGGAGCGGCATGATTTACTTTCTAGCCACTAGTTGGCGGTTGCATCGCTGTGCCAGTCCGCAACATAGTCAAAGTGCCGTAAATTGAAGTTGTTGTTGTCCCGATTGCATCATTCGTGGAGTCACAGAAGAAATCTGAAAAGTGTCGATCGCCGTTTGAGGGATTTTCGCCCTCCCCCTCGTTTGTAGTGGGTCCCGGTGAATAATCCGGTGACGGTGGATCATCCCTGAGTAGTGGTGGAGGGGGCGGGTGTACCGGGACATGAGGTCCAATGCTTGCCCAATGAAGCCCCTGCCGAGCACGGTACCGGCCGTGCCGGCGCGGTGGGATAGCAGCCGGTACCGCAGTGTTCAAGCCGGCCTCGTAGCATGTCAAAGCCGTAAAAGTTCGTGGAGAGGTGCTGGTGGTTGCCTCAGCAGCACCATCGGCCTCCAGGCCGGTGCGCATGCCTCGCCAAGAGTCGCAGCGGAGAGCGGCGCCGCGGTGGCGCAAACACAATCACAACAATCGCCGAAAAGCGGCCAAACCCCCAAGGCGGTGTACCGCATCCCTGTCGAGGTGCCGGGGGCTGCCGCACTGCATCCTCGCCGTCAGCTGGGTCACACCCAGCAGCATACCCGTCTACCACGTTGTCGTAGGAGTCCGTCTCCGACTCGGCCTGCATATAGCGCATTGCCAAGTTCTTGCCCGCAGCTGTGATCGAAAGCCCACCCACCTGTGCGATCATGTCCGCAAAGCAGAGGTCGGACTCGTGTGCGTGCACGGGATCGATCCACCGGCAGCACGACACCGTCGTCAGCCGCATCCCGGAGCGAGATCCGACTCGTCCAGGCAAACATGCGTGATTGCCGCCGGCAGTGGTGCCGGCGGTGCGTCCTCGCGGTGGGACATGCGTGCAAGCGGCAGCTGAGATCCCGCTTGCCACACCACCCACTGTGAAGCCCCCCATGTGGGTGACATGCTGGCAGTAGGGTAGGAAGTCCTGCAACGCACCATCCTCCCGCTCCGGCTCGAGCCCGAAGGCACACGCCGAAACGCCGTCGAGCATCTCCGGCTTGCTCCCCGCCAGAAGGCAGAGCGTGTCGAATCTCTCGCCGCCGTGCTCGTCCATCGCCGCCTGGAACTGCTCCGCCAGTAAGTCGTTCTCGATGTCACCGAGGGAGAAGCTGTGGAAGCTTCCCCCAACGCCGTGCTTGCCGCCATTCGGACAGTCGCGGTGCCAGTGGCGCGCGTCGTCCTTCTTGCATGTAGAATTCCCGCAAAACGGGACGAAGTCGCCGCTGTTGTCACGGTTCTATACGAACTTGATATGTGGCGCGGTTGTTATTGAACTGCAACAGCTACGCGCAAGAGTTTGGTGGGATATGAGTGCAGCAGTCTGGTGACCAGAGGTGCTTGCTTGATGAGCCCAATGTGCTGGATGTGACACACCGACAGTAAAGACTGTCACCTGTCACTTCCTATAGTAGGCTGGGTGACCGTCACCAGTAGACGGGAAACACCCGTTAGTATTTATGTGTATCTCTTTCATCAATCTGAGACTTTTACCGTTCTGATATCGAAACCCTTAACACAGGGTTTATTCTCCGTTATCCGATATATACACCCGACTATATATCTGACTGGTTTGGCCCCACTTGCGCTTTATTTAGCCACTGCGACACCGCGAGGATGATTGGCTAAGGCCGGACGCTTGGGATGGAGTGAGGCGCTCCGCGCGTGGAAGTGCCGGCAGTCGCGGGTATGGCCTAAGTTTTGTGGGTTGATTTACGGCTAGCTGTAGGCCTTTGAGGACATATTTTCTACGGGATTTAACGTTGGGTTGGTTTACGCATCCTGGTTGGTCACCACACCGTTTCGTATCGGCCGCCATCTACCACACGACTTCTCAGAATTTCTGCTCTCTCACGGCAGCCGTATCGACGACCCACCACATTTCTTGGCCGCCCAAGACTACCGCATTTTTTTTCCACGTCTTCTTGCCTCACTCCACCCCTGTAGTCTTCTTCATCATGGTTGCTTCTACTAGATCGACGGCTAGCATGGCGCATCGCCGCCGCACATTAAGCACAATTTTTGACTCCGTTGCTGCCAGGCATGCCAACACGCCCGCGACCCCGCCAGCGGCACAGCCGGCCGCTAATTCGGCGGGGGCCGCATTTTTGGCATCGGTACGCACACTACAGCGGGAGCACTTCGACATGAAGGTGGCGAAGCACGTCCAACGCAAGTTGTTCGACGGCAAGGAGGGTAGATTTTCCGGTGCGGAGCCCCACGCGGCGGCCATCTTCACGAGGATGGTCTCTGCCCTGCAGGCGGCATTCGTCACTGAGGACACCGGTTTCCTCCCGCTCTTCACGCTGGACGACGCTACTTTGGCCGTCCGCGTGGAGGCCAACAATATATTTGTTGTTCTCCACGATCGAGCTGCTGATCGACCCCTCGTCGCCCGCAGCGGACTGGTTGGACTCCTCCCACGCCAGCTTCCCAGCAGACGGTAAGCGTGTCCTGCTCGAGTTCGCCCGTCGGATGATCCCGGTTGGGGACCCCTTCCAGGGGCAAGCGGACATGTTTGCCGTCCGCATCGCTGCGGGCGTGGACCCTCATGGACCCATTGAGGACTTCAACGCCGCGCTCAAGGCAGCGAGGGCGAGATCGACGCTCCAGGACGAGGACGTGAAGTCCCTTTTCATCAAAGCCCTCGACGCCACCTTCTACCAACCGGTGGTGTCCCGTTTGCTCCTTCACGACCAGCGAGCCGCCCACGACCTACTCACCATTCAGCAGTGGGTGCGGGAGTGCTACGGCGAGCACGTGCGGGCGGGCACCGCCACCGCATCCGCACACCGGTACTCGGACCACGGCACGCACTTCATGGAGAAGGGCGTTGATGGGTCGGGTACGGCGGGTGAGATCGAGGACTTACGGACAATGGTACTCGACTTGAAGAGACAATTGGCCACCTTCCTCGTCGCCGCCGAGTCCGGACCGTCTCCGCGGGGGTTTACCCCTCGCGCGGACAAACCGGACCGCCGAGTCAAGACCCGTTTCGCAGCCTCGCCCCTCCCCAAAGGGGGGAATTGGTCTCAGTCCGTCTCACGGAAGGTGGCCTTCCACCGCGAGAGCGGTGCGACAATCCCGTACTGCCAAAATCAGGTGTGTGCTAAGGGGAAGGCGAGGCATTGGCACCGGGACTGCCCGAACGGGGGCAGGACCGGGCTCTCGGCGTTCGCCTTCGCCGAGGAGGCCGAGAACTCCGTGCTGGCCGCGAAGTTCCAGCACGCCATTGACCACGGCGACCCCGTGGAATTCGACGCCCTCTGCATGCTTGCGGGCGGGAAGCCGGAGGTCTTCACCGATCTTTCGGCGTGCTCGCTCTGCGAGGAGGACGGTGAGGTCCTCGTGTCCGCTGTCACCGAATTCTCTGAGATGGCACACGCGGCAGAGGCTTCCACGTTCAACGTCAACACCTTCACTGCCGACTTGCCGGTGGTGTCGGAGCCGGCCGCGCACTCCCCGCCCGCGTCGGTTGAGTCCGAAGAGGAATGGACCGGTCCGCCGAACCCCTTCTGCCCTCCCGTCACCCGCACGTTTGCCGATTTCATTGAGAGTACGGGAATTGCGTTGGGGGCGCCCGACGAGCCGGCCGCGAGCATGAACTTGCTCTCCGCGGTTGAGACGCCGGAGCGCGTGATCGACTACAAGCCCGCGGCTTACGCCGCGTGCGGCGATGACGACAAGGGTGCCTCGGTGGCACCGCCGCGGCCAAGGTACGGCTGCGGGAACGGCATTCCGAGGTTCGCGAGGTCTCTCCTCACTTCCTCCTTGGTGTGCGCGCTCTTTATGATTTGTGCCACCGCCGCGCCGCACGCCGTTGCCGGTGTCGGTGGTGCCGGTGCGCGCACATGCACGGGTCCACCGGTCGGTGGTGCTACGTCCACTGGCTCGGCAGTCCCGGCTGCGGAGGCTTCGCCAGCTGACATGATTCCAGACATGCCATGTGCCATTCCGCCTCGTCGTCAACGGCGGGAGCAGAGACGGCAGGGACTCTACATGGCTCCGATGCCGTGGCATCCCGGGCCGCCGCCGCCTGCCGAGTTGTTTGTGGACGGCCCTCCGCTGTCGCCGGCTTCATCTTCAGATGACGAGGCTCCACCGTCGGGCGGCACTTGGCAGCAGCCTGGTACGGTGCAGCCTCCCGTGATCGAGGATCCGTCAATTCCTTCTACGAATGATTCATCAACGGCCCCGGGGGCCGGCAACTGCTTCGCAGTCACGCTGCTCCGAGCCGGGCAGACAGCTCCGAAGACCACTAGTGGCTAGAATTAGTCACGCCGTGCCTGCCTGGGAGTTAGCTGTAGTGTAGCCTCCTAGATGTGCAGAAGGGCTCTCTGAGTTTGAGCTGTGTTTAGGGTTTTAGCAAAGTAACAGCAGTATCTGACAATCTTGCTGTGACCTGGGACCGCCCTGACCAAGAGTACAGGCCCCCAGTTGTGCTACAGTTTCCTCCTGAAGTTGAGTAGGGAGTTTGTTTGCTTCGTTCACTACTAGCTCCGGTCACCACCCTAGGTGGTGTGCTGGATGTGACACACCGACAGTAAAGACTGTCACCTGTCACTTCCTATAGTAGGCTGGGTGACCGTCACCAGTAGACGGGAAACACCCGTTAGTATTTATGTGTATCTCTTTTATCAATCTGAGACTTTTACCGTTCTGATATCGAAACCCTTAACACAGGGTTTATTCTCCGTTATCCGATATATACACCCGACTATATATCTGACTCAATGCTCCTCATATACTCTAGTGCTCTCATGCATCGCATGCGTTACCACCATCGGGTTGTGAACCCGAGAGCACTACAGTAGGTGAACTTCCCGCATCGGCTAGACGAATACAACCATTGATGCTCGCATGTTGTTCAGTGCATGCCCCTACAGATCTGCAACCCTTGGGAAAGCTTTCCATAGGCATGGAAACGGGTGAAAACCCTATGGAAAAGCCCTATGGAAAAGGGAAAATGGATATCTCGAAAACAAAAATTTTGAGTTTCCATCCCTATACTCACCCTTGGGAAGGTTTTCATTATTTTCCAGGGCATTCCATAGGGTGATTGTGCTTTCCATAGGGTTTTCCAAGGCATTCCATAGGGATGATTGTGGCGTCCATACCTATGGAACGTTTTCCATAGGGATGGAAGGAATCGTATGGAAAATATCGTATGGAAAACCCTATGGAAACCCAATGGAAAGTCCTGGAATATCAAGCGTTTTCCGTACCTATGTCATCCCTATAGCATTCCTATGGAAAGCCGTATGGAAAACCCTGTGGAAAAACACACGGATATGTTCCATCCCTATGATCACCCTATGCTGGCCCTATGGAACCTAATAGGTCATACCTATGGAAATCTTTTCCCCAGGCATGGTACCCCTTGGGAAACTTGTTTCCATACGGACGGTGTACCTATGGAAGCGGATTCCATATGCATAGTATCCCTTGGAAAGCAATCTTCCATACGGTCGATATACCTATGGAACATTTTCCACGGGTATGGTATCCCCTGGGAAAGATCTTTCCATACGGACATTATGCCTACGGAAGACGGGCCCATACACTTAGCGTCCCTTGGGAAATAGGTTTCCATACGGCCGACATACTTATGGAAAGGTTTTCCACTGGGTGGCTCACCTTTGGGAAAGATTATTCCATAGGATGGCTATACCTATGGAAACACAATTCCATACGTGTTGTATACTTATGGAAAGGTATTCCATACGGATATTATACGTATGATTCCGTTAACAGCATCAGGAGTATACCTATGGAAACGCTTTCCGTAGGGTGACCCGCCCTATGGAATTCATATTCCATACGGTTATTATACTTATGGAGAGCATTTTCCACAGGTGTACTATACCTACGGAAAGCTTTTTCCCCAGGGATACCATGCGTATGAAAACCGTATATTATAGGTATGGAAAACATCTTTCCCTACGTATGTTATCCGTATGGAAACTATTTACTATAGGCATAGTATAGGTATGGAACCAGTAGATATATATGGTTTCCATAGGCACGATATAGGGATAATATCGGGATGCTATACGTATGGAACTTAATTAATATTTACTTTCCATAGGCACAGTAGTGGGGCAGTATAGGGATACTGTACGTGTAGCACTGACTGTGTAGCATACATATTGCACATTAGCAACATGCAGTGTGTTCACTATGTTTCCACTGTGCGAGATAAACAAAATACTCGAGCATCTTTACTACGATTAACATGTATCTAGCTAGGCAGAAAGGAATACGAATGGGACTATCAGATTTTATCATACCAACGAATACACAAAATTATGTTCTACTCGTGCACTTTCTATTTACAATACGCAAAATAATGTTCTTCTCGTGCTCTTTCTATTTACAAGATGCCAACCTAAACGTTGACGTTGTACTCGAGGCCGTCGATTTTCTCCATCTCGCTTCGCTCCAAAACAACCGATCTAAAATGGAAAGTAAAGAGCCAACACTTAGTAAAAAAGCGGAAACGCACAAAAGAATATTCTATTGAAAACATAAAGGACTTATCAACCTAGAATGTTTGAAGGGATGCTTGAAGTTGACGTTGTACTCGAGGCGGTCGATTTCCTCCATTTCGCCCTCCTCGAAAACAGCCAATCTGAAAAGGAAAGTAAAGAGCCAACACTTAGTAAAAAGCGGAAACGCACAAAATAAACCTTTATTGAAAACATAATTAACAACCGAGCAACCTCAAATAAATGCGAATATGAACGCGAGATGAAAACCTAATATGACTTCGCCACGCGAACGTTTTCAGCGGATCTGAAAAACGAAACCAACCAACTAACGTTTAGTAAAGAAGAAAGAAAATAGCAGTCGTCAACGAAAGAAGCAAAGGAAAGTAAAAGGGGGATGTGGAGTGAGTTGGATTTGAACCAACTATTTCGAGTGCAAAGGACTCGCGGGAATTTCCCGTTCACTCCTAGTCAAAGTTTCACGCATGCCAAGTATGAGCGCGCGAAGCACACACAAAATAATACACACGCATAACCAAAACATGCACTGCAAACCAGTGCCATATTGCAACCTGTGAGAATTAAAAATATCACAGCACGCAACTCACTGGCGAGGCTGCTGCAACATTGCTGACGGCGAACTGTGAAGAGTGCAATAACGTGAGTTTGAACTTGACCGTTCAGAAAAATCGAAGTGCTCAAAAACTTTGCCGTTCAGAAGTCACATCGGATCGACTCGTCATGCGAGCACGATCGACGATGACGACGATGATGACGATGCGATGTCTCAGACTGAGACTCTCATCGGTGACATTGCATCGGAGATAATCGACTTATAAAATTTAAACTGGGATTAAATGTAATCGACCCTTCGTAATGGTCTAGAGGTGGCCGTCGTTCTCAGTCTCAATCGAACCTATGAGATCCCGATTTTTTTTGAAGTTCCAGAAATAAAATCTCGACTAGCCAAAACAGCGCATACAGGCCGCAATTTTGTTTTTTTGCCCCCCTCGTCAGTGAACAAATGGTTTGTTTTCTTGGGGGTGATCGAACAAGCTCATTTTATTTG